>WBZZ01005386.1:0-15000 GCA_019918135.1 Paulinella micropora
TGGCGGCATACACGGGTGGATTAGAATTATACGGGACATCTGGTGTAGCAGGACCACATATACAAGCATTTACAACGGCCGATCCAAATTATCCTTGTTTTCAATTAATTAATAATAGTCATAGTGACATATCATTAAAATTTGATTGCTATTGGGACGGAGCAGTTAATGATAAGTCAAGTTCTGCTACCTCAAATTTTATGATAGCCAAAGGCACTAATCTCCTTTTTCAATATGCATCAGGAGTAGCGGTAGGAAGTAATATAACATTTAACACCGCAATGACAATTGATAGCACATCAGGCTTATTAACAACGAAGGCAATAACCGCAAGCGGATTGATAACGGCAAATGCGGGAATTACATACACGGGCACACTAACATCAGCAACAAACACCAGCGGAGCGAAAATAGGGAGTTCAGGGAGCAACAGACGGAACAAATGCAAAAGGAATATTTCTATGGGATACAACCAATACGAGTTGGGGAATTTATGCGGCATCTGGTGGAGCAAGCAAAAGTTTGGCAAATAATACGGCAGTTTCAGGAAATGATTTTAGTTCGTATAGTTTTCGGTTTAGGGTTGCTAATGATGCTACAATGGGTTTTGTGTGGGAAAATTCAGCAGAGCAATTGTTAATGTCATTAAACGGGGCAAACGGGACTTTATGGACAAAAGGATTAATAACGGCGAGTGCGGGAATTACATATTCTGGAGTGCTAACAACGGCATCGGCAACAACTAATGGGGCAAAAATAGCAATTCAAGGACAAACAGACGGGGGTAGTAGCCGCGGAATATTTGTATGGGACATTGGAGATTCAAGCTGGGGGATTTATATGAGCCAGTCTGGGGCAAATAAATCGTTAAGTGGAGGAACAGCACCAGCAGGAGGAGTAGGCGGAGGATTAACTTCTTATTCTATTAGATTTAGAGTAAATAGTTCTTCAACGAGTGGTTTCATATGGGAGAATAATTCAAATACTGCTTTAATGTCATTAAGAGCAAGCGATGGACAATTATGGGTATTGTCTAATCCAATTCAATATTCAGACAAGAGAAAAAAAGAAGATATAAAGGAATGCTTAGGCTTAGATTTTATCAACAAGTTAAATCCCGTCTGCTATCGTATGATTGATGACAAAAAGAAATGTAGGACTGGCTTAATAACACAGGAATTAGAAGAAATACTAACAGAGATGGATATGCTAGATTTTGGCGGTTTTATAAAAGAAACAATTATGGTGCCGTGTCCAAAGCAAAGAGAGGAATACGAATTGAAAGGTGTGAGTGTTAAGCCAGACGATGTTAAATGTGTTGATAGTGGTGATGTCGGTTATGGTATAGGTTATTCAGAGTTTATCGCCCCGTTAATTAAAGCGGTTCAACAATTATCAGATAATCTCGGACATGTCCGAGATAGGGTAGATTTATTAGAAAAACAAAATAATAATCTCATGAATATACTACAAGAAATTAGAGAAAATGTCAAACAATAATACGACTAGACTTCATAGACCCCCGCCTATTATGGATATGGATAATCTCGGACATGTCCGAGATAGCGAACTAACTCCCGAGTTAAAATCCCGTGTCCTTGAAGTGGAACTGAAGACGGAGGAGAAAAAAATTGAAAACGAGATAGAAAATGAATGGAATTGTTGTATGACTAATAAGAAGACTGATAGCAGATTGATTAAATATCTCTTTCAAATGACTATAATCATTGGAATAATGATCTTATGTTTAGTGAAATTAAGCGAAAAAAACCTCCCCTGCGAAACTGCGAATGTCTATGTCGGAATACTCACACTTTTGGTTGGTATAGTGCTTCCTAGCCCGAATGCTTCAAAGAAGTGAGCACTCATATAATGCAGTTTTATACCATTTATTATCTCCAGCACATATCAGGGGGATTGTATCCATAAATGAACGGCAGTCATTGTTGCCATTGTTGATGTACACACAGGTAAAATTAACATTTAATCCAGATTGTATGCAGTAGATGCAGTTTTCTTTTTTGTTGTTGTAGTCTCTATTTAAAATGTAGAAATCGCAAGCCGTGCGACTTAGCACAAATGGTAATACAAACAATAATATTAATAACATATATTAACCAGCCTTTTCTTTTACTATATTGTTGTAAATCGTCTCCCGTTGCTTATCCGTCAGTGGCAGGCAATATAAGATATTCTTTGGCTGTCTAAATACAGCAGGATACTTATTTACCAAGTTTTGATTAATGCGGATGTTGTCTATCTCTTTGCCGAGTTTTTCCAATTCTTCAAGTTATTGTTCGTCTTTACTTTTTTCTTTATCCATATTATATAACAGGAAATATAAAATGGCCAAACAGAAAAAAAAAGACAATCCCTCTTTGGCGGAAGTATACGAAGGAGAAGAGTGGCATGTCCCTCACTACAACTTCAACGGCCCCGGAACGGACTTGCGGAACAGATTTAGATTAGACTACAAGGGCAAAATCGGAACAGCATCTTATCATCTCCCCATAAATAAGATTGATTATGAAGCGATACGACACGACCTCATGCACATGTCGCCTGACGACATGGTTCAACATTTTTCCGATAGAGATTATGTAAAAAATGTAGGTGCTAACATGAATTTCCACAACATGGGATCCGCTTTGTTGAGTGTGAATGCAGTCGGTGGTAAAGCACTGGCAAAGGCGGTATATGAGTTGTCTAAAATCTATGCTCCTATTAAGTATCCATTAAGTAAGCGAAGGCAGATCGCGGAGGAAATCGCACTCATGATGCGAGAATGGAAGACGAGCACAGATGTTCTTAAATATCTGGTTGTAAAATTTCCATCCTTGTTTGGAGGCACAACAACGAGAAGGTTAGCAGGAGCGGCGAGTAGAAGACACATGGAGCGAGTATGGAGTGAGTTGCACGGGAAACTCAAATTTTTAGTCGGTGGGTCTGCCTTGGCATTTTTTCAAGGGAAGAAATTTGTATCGTCTCCTTTGTTAATGGTGTATGGTTCTACCATTGATTTGCCAGAAAAAGTGAAAAAACTAAAATCATGGGTTGATGCGGTGATGGAAAAATATGACAAATACTTGGCAGATGTAGGATATTTTGACGAGAATGGTGATTTCGTGATAAAAAAGAATATTGACAAATACAAAGCAGAGGATGATTACAAAGACTTTTTCTTGGACTGGACTACATATGTTTTTAAAGTTGGTTCTAATTATAAAACGGGGTTTCTAAACGAAGCAGAATTAGCAAGAGTATCTAACATAGAAACTACAAATGAATTAGAACAGGTATCAGTTGAAGAGCCAATAGAGGTTGAAGTTAGCAATATTGCGAATAATATAGAAAATCTTTATTCCTCAGTAAAACCAATAGCAGAAAGAATGCAGAAACTACATTTGCTTCCATATCGCCTACTCCGTCGCCAGAAATTCTTAAATCCGTTGAACCTACATTATCTCAATCTGCATCACCTAGCCCGTCAAAATCCGTTGAACCTACATTATCTCAATCTGCATCACCTAGCCCGTCAAAATCCGTTGAACCCATATTATCTCAATCTATATCGCCTAGCCCGTCAAAATCCGTTGAACCTACATTATCTCAATCTGCATCACCTAGCCCGTCAAAATCCGTTGAACCCATATTATCTCAATCTGCATCACCTAGCCCGTCAAAATCCGTTGAACCGCTACCATCAGCATCAAATACAGAAAATAATAATAATAATAATAATATTCATATTAATATACCAGAAGTAAAAATGGCTGAAGTACAACCACAGGCACCACCACCACGGGAAAAAATAGTAGATGTCGCGGGAAGAAAAACTGCCAGACATTCCATTGATGAATTACTGAAAGAATTTCCGCCCGAAGTCCAAGACCGCATCAAACGAGACTATGTTGACATAGTTAGCAAAGGAAGCGGTAAAAAATTAACTAGTAAAAAGTTTCAAAAGGAAGCGGATATTGACAGCATTGAAAGAGTGCTTAGCAGAGACCATAAGATAAAGATGGGAGATTTGGATAAATATCGTGATGAATTGTTTACCAAACTTCATAGTGACCTTTATGGAAAATTATCGCAACACCAACAACATCTGTATCACGAGTATTCAACCGCGAAAATAATCAGTTCAATTCAAGACGAAGACCAAAAAAAAGAAGTAAGGACTAATATTGCCAAATTACAACAAGTGTATAAGCCATTGAAGGAAGGTAAACTTGAGGAGGCAGAGGCGGTAAGATTGGCCGATATATACAATAGAGCGGTAAATTCTTATGTTAACGGAAGGAAAGACGAAGGAAATTCCTTTTACGAGCAATTGAAACAAGTAAACCCTCCGCCAAGTAATCAACCAACACCACCCGATCCACAAACACAACTGCCACCAAAGAAACAACCTAAGCCACAATCTAAGCAACCACCACCGCTAGACCCACCACCGCAATCGCAACCGAACCCGCCACCGCCACCGCCCGAAGGGGAGGATGAAGTAAAAGCACCAGAACCAGAAGAAAACACACAGACTGGAACTTATCTTAGTGGCACAAAAGCGGGACTTCCATTCGTTGAAAAAAGTGCTAATATTAATGACCCAGCATACAAGGAATATGCGGAAAGCAAAGACCCAGACCCAAACACTACACCAAATCAATCCATGGTTGATTCTATGAGGGCGATTGATGAGTTGGTTGATAGACTTATCGGGAAAACACCAGCAGAACAACGGAGGGAATTGATTAATCTTGCCCGCTTTACTATGCCGTCCGACCCGAATGGAGGAATTGGAACAACTAAAACCAATATTCTAATCAAAGGAAATAAGGAGCGATCAGATCGTGTGCTTGATGCTCCTATGTATGAGTTGCACGATAACACCCAGTTTGGAAACACTAACAATAACATGATGATAAATCGTTATAACAGGGCAGTTATTGTTAAGAGAGTGTCGGAGAAGGTAAGAATGCCGTCCGTTAAGGCTAGAATGATTAAGAACTTCAAAGCAGAAATTCCGCCACAAGTGCAAACTAGAGCAGAAAGAAAGGATTTTAAACCATTGATCAATCCCCCGTCTGACTACTCTTTTGGAAGCCCATACTCACCATTCTTCAACAACTATGCACACCCGCCCATGCCTTATGGTGTTGAATATGATAATTATAGATACAATCAAAACTATTTTCTCAATGCTTAAGTATAATAATGAAACGAGGACTTAGACCAAATAGACTACCACGAAAAACACTTTTACGAACGGCACTTGAAGGCAGTAAGATTGATGAATTACACGAAAATGAATTTCAAGTCAGCCGTCCAGTCATAACGGAATTGCCCAAAAAAGAACAAAAATTTAAAAAAGGTTTGAAAATTGAGGCAATAGAGTCCGAGCGGGATAGTGTCAAAGAGAAACCACTTCAAAGGGGAAACATCCTTCCGGGGATGGGGCTATTCATCATTTGTGGTGCTACGGGCAGTGGCAAGTCCGTTATGATCGCCAACCTGCTAGGTAATAAACACATGCTTAAGGGCTGGTGGGACGAGATTTATATGTTTTGTTTATCTCCTTCTAAGATGCTTACGGATGTTTTGAAATTGAAAGACGACCATATCATACGAGAGGACAAGCCAGAATTATTGCGACGAATATTTGACGAACAGAAAAGCAAAATAGAGGCGAAGGGATACGAAAAAGCACCAAAGATATTAATCATTTGTGATGATGTGGCACAATCCCGCAAGTTTCTTAAACACGAAGTATTACAAGAAATTGCTTTTGCTTCAACACATGCCAAAGTATCCGTATGGATAACGACACAATCATACATGCAAATTCCCCGCAATGTAAGAATAAATGCCCATTATATTGCCATATTTTCGGGTGTGAAACGATCGGAGATTGAACGAATAAAAGCGGAGCATGAAAGTCAATATCTGACTGATAAAGAGATGGATGTGCTTATTAGACATGCCACAGCGGAGCCTTATTCTTTTCTATTTATTAACAATAGAATAGCGGATAAGCGACAGGTATTCAGGAAGAACTTTGATATCATTTTACACTTAAAAACTTGAAGTAAGGCTAATTAGTTTTAAAAGCAATTTTTTAATATTTATTAATAATATAATATGAGCACTAGGTTATTTACGACAACTTACAACCAAGCAGTGAGTATTTACCGCCAACAGAATGGCATTAAAGGAATGTATACCATCAAGAAAGGCACACCAGAATATGAGGGAGTAATCCAAATACACAACAAAATCAAGTCTGGTGAAATTCCATCGCAACTTAAGCCAAGAGCACCAAGAAAAAAGAAAATACAAGCCCCTTCTAACCCCTCGCCCATTGAAACATCGGCACCGCCAGTTGATTTATCATTGAATAGAAAGACAGCGGAACTACTGCCAAATCATATCACAAATACTACACCGCCAAGTGCCAAACCAGTGGAAATGACACCAGACGGAGAGTGGGATAAATTCGCGAGAGACTTGGATGAGCGAATGAGTAAATCGGCCTCATACAACAAACTAGTTAATATAATTAAATTTATGAAAGAGAATAATATCCCTTGTTAGTATATATACAAGAGGATGATTAGAAACACCCGCGCGGCGAACAAGTTATCTGGCGAATTCGTCAATAAACTAAACGAAGCAAACAGACAAACTAGCGATGCAATGCAATTGAACCATTTTGAATTGTGGTCTGACAAAGGAGCACCATTAGTCAATCAAGACCTTACGGATTATTCTAATTTATACCCAGTGCCGACTTATGACTTGCAGAGTATGTTGCCAGATGTTAGCGACAAAGGAACCACAGATGTTGTTGATTTAGATACTGCCGTGTCTAGTTTGAAATTTTTACAAAAAGCAGTGAAGAGTGCAACTTCCCGAGAGTATCAACTTGATAGCAGAAAAGGCCGTGATACCACCTTAGCCTCAATACAAGGTGATGTAAGAAAAATAAAAAATGTGTTTTTGCCCGATGAATAACTCAATTAATTAGTCCCTTAGGACAATTGTCAATAGCACACTATTCATTAATTAAATTTGCAAATAATTATTTTTTTATCGCATAAATATAAGTCCGAGCCTTTACAATCATGAGTGAAACAAAAGACATGAAGAACACGGAGGAGTTGATGTCCCTCAACAACCTCAAGTATGAGTTGCCCGCAAACTTGGCACTCACGGAGCAGGGGAGCATCTTTAAGAAGAACTTCTCCGATCAGCAGACTTATACCTCTTCGTCGGGGACTGAAATGATTTTTACACTGCAGGCAAGCACTGATTTTGTTTATGGAAAGAATTGCTATTTGTCGTTTGATATCAAGGCCGACGGATTGGTTACGACCGCGGGGAATAACTGCGGTATTGGTTTCCTAAATACACCCGCTACCGCTATTTTTGAAAGATTTCGACTAGAAAGTAAGGATGGTAGCGAACTGGAACGAATTGAAGATTTGAACAAGATGGTGCGAAATATTCTCCCGTGGCACTATCCTCTTGATTACCGCGGTCAGGCACAGATGGCGGGACAACGAGAGGCTTTATCTGTTAGCAATGGCATTGGTGCTACTACTGATGTTCCTAACTTTTCCGTTAATACTCCAACTGTCGTAGGCACTGGTAGTTATTTGAAGGTTTGTATTCCTCTTCATTATTTCTCTGGAGTGTTTAATGAAGAAACTCTCATTCCTCCTTCTTTGATTAGTGGTATGAGACTTCGTTTGACATTTGCACCACCTCAGGAAGCATTGTCTGTTATTGGCACCACTGACGGGAAGGCAGCGGCTGGGATTACTGGCGCTGCTTTGACTTTCACCATATCAAATCCAGTTGTTATGTTGGAGACATTCTCTCTTGCTCCCGCTGTGCAGAGAAATATTTTGGAACAGATGGGAAGCAAGGAAGGCCTTCCATACACTTATGAAACATATTACAACCAGAAGGCCAACCCCGGAACGAGTGATGACTTCAACCTTCAAGTGAATAAGGCCGTTGCTCGTGCTCAGTGCTTGTATATCGTCACGCAAAATGTGCTCGCTGATAGTGTTGCTATTGATAACCTTGGAACTGCTCAAATGCCTTATAAGCAGTATCAGTGCCGTATCGGTGATTGGTATGCTCCTCAGCAGAAGATGGAAATTGGTGGTAGCACCGATAGTTTGGCTGCCGTTCAACGAGGGTGTGCAGAATTGTATATTAACAATCTCCAAGCAACTATGGGTATTCGTGATCCTTATATGACTTCCTCTGTTTCACTTGAAAACTTTCGCAAATTTTATGGCGATTCGGATGTTACCGCAACTACCACCAATGGTGGTTTTGCTACCATTATCCAGACACTCAATCAATCGCCACACATTGGTGCATCTGGTCTCGCAGTCAATAACTCACGAACTGCTGAGGTCACTCTTCGTTATGCGGCCGATTATAATGAAAATCGTGCCATTACCGCTTGGTTGAAATATGTCAAAGTCGCTTCTATTTATCCCAGTCGCTGTGTGGTCAAACAATAAAAAAATTAAAAATTAGAATAATATATAATTTATAATATAGCAATGTCATTTACGATAAGCAATCTTGAAGACGAAAAGCGAACCCGCAAAAATTTCCTCCTTCGTGTCTCCTCAAGTGATAAAACAGAATCCAAATCCGCTTCTACTCACAATGGCCGTTTCGTCGTTGATTTACCAGCAACTGGTCGTAATATTGATATAGTCAGTGCTTATGTCGTTAAGAGTATCTCTATCCCAAATGTTTTCCCAAACATACCGAGTTATGCCAACACTCTCACATTGATTAAAACAACTGGATCGGCTACAAAAACGGCAATCGTAACAGCAAATCAATACACCATTGATACATTTATTACCGCCCTTCAATCCGCTGTTAATTCAGCAATTGCCCCAGACTCCGTAGTTATAACTTTGAACTCCGTTAATAAATTGAATTTCGCTTTCACTGGTGACACGTATGCTTTTGATCTTGATAACAGCACTATTAGCGATAAGATAGGATTAACTGCTGATATCTCGGCGGCGGCGAGTAGCACCATGCAGTCTATAGTCAATCTAATCGGTGAAACGGCCGTTTATGTCCATAGCCGTGCTTTAAATCAGTCTGGTTTAGTTGAAGCAAATGGTAATTTCTCTGTCGTTGGTAAATGTAATTTAGACAAGCCCTATGGAGTCCAAGCCTATTTTGAGAGTTCTAATGATGTTGCCGATTATGTGCCATTTAATACAACAAAAAGTTTAAGGTCTATTGATATTGTAATTAGAAATGCGGGCGGTGAAGTTTTGGAGGTTCCTGTCAATTTTGAAGTTAGTATTCTTCTCAAAGTCTATCATGCTTAATCCTATCGGTTTATTTACATTTGGACTATAATTTCCCTTATTATATATGATATTTTTGGACAATATAGATAAATTGTTTAAGTTGATAACGGCTGTCAACGAGTGCCGTTTGAAACAAAAAAAAGATATAATCCCGTGCGGGACTAATATGGATCAGTTTTATCGGTATTTAAGGAAATACCATGCACCAATTGTTGAGGAAATGACAAAAAAAACAAATATTAACAATCTAGCAGTAGAGATAGAAAAAAAGTTTGAAAGCCTGTATTTTTGAAAGTGTGTATTTTTTTTTTGTTTAAATTTGGTCTTCAATCCAGTTTAATGAAGCGTAAATGCTCGCCGTTCCACCGCTGCGGATATAGTAAATGTCTTGCCTGACCCTATCTTAATATTATATTGAGACAAATCAATATATATGGATGACCCACCAGACAATACATATGTGAATATCACACTTCCACCCGTTCTTGTTGTCCCCGCCGTATCTACCTCGGCCAATGATGTGTTTGTATCGTAATTTGAATAAGAAGGTGTTCCTCCCAATGTAGTATTAAGAATAATTCTCGCAATACATGTTTTAGTATCAGAATTACTTATACACAAATTCTCAAAGTAGATTATGTTATAGTTTGTTTTGCTGTTGAATGTGGCGCGGTTTCTAATAGTAAATATGGCATTCTCAGTTGCTCCTATAGTTTTTACATTGTCATACGAGTTTGTTATAGCAATAGTCCGATCAATAACCCCTTCAACTGCCAAAAACATGCTCGCCGTTTTCATAACAACGGATTGAAGGCTTGACGAATATGCCTTCGCATAAATAGCAAATGCCGCCTGATCTAATGATGGAGTAGTAGCAGTGCTCGCGTATTTAATCGCATGAATTACTTCCATTCGTCCAGTGCGGGGATTTTCAATTTTAAACGTAATTTGACCACTGCCCAGATATTGAACAACGATTTCAAACACATTCAATTTAGTGAAATCAATCGCGGGGAAGTTTCCCGTATTGTTGCATTTATCAACATTCCACGCATATTGACTAACTACATTTTCAACACTCCCCGCCGTTCTTACAACGGACATTCCCAAACTTGATTGTCTAAAACATAAATTGTCTGCTGGTGTGCCTATGCCAATATCGCAATTGAAAGCATCTGCCGCGATAGATGACGGAAACAATGCGGAAAATCTAGCAACCAAGCCCATGCCACTTCTATATTTTGCTCTCTCTATAGTCGTAATCTGTGCGGTTGAATTACCAGAGGCCGATGTAGTCAAAACCGCCATTGAATTAGCAGTTGATACCACCCCGCTGTTTGTTTCTGTTGTGTCAAAGAAACGAGTATTAATGCCATATGTAAATACATTTTGTAATACTGGCGATAAAGTGGCCGTTCTCAATTCTCCGAAGGCCGTTGTTGGTAAAGCATCTTTAATATTATCTATTGATAAAGAAGATGATGACGATGTAGATGATGACGATGGAGTGCTCGTGCTTTGACCAAAAAGGTTCATTCTATATCATAATATGTAAGTCTTTTTTTTTCAAAAATAGACTTTATAATATAAATTATGTCAATAATAATACACGAATTGCCCGCGGATATCGTTGGCCACATAAGAACATTTGTTTATGCAGAAATGCCCCTGACGAAATATGGAGAAGAATTTTGTAATATATGCGGTTTGTCTCGCACATTCCGGTCGCATCCTCCGATCATAGCAGGCAATTTCTATGGTGTGGATAGTATTGAGTTTTTCACAATCTGCTCCATTAAATGCTACAGGCGAGAGTCTAATCTTAGATTAAAATATGGAGAGCCCCCATTGATTGTGGTTAAGTATTAGCCTTCTTTTTAATTCTAGCACTTCTTCTTAATGGTGCTTTTGTTTCCTCTTCTTGTGGTGCTTCTTTTTTTTCTTTGATAAACTCATTTACTATTTTCGCACCTATATGAGATATTTTCCTGAGTGCCGTATTTGTTATTTTCCCGCCGTGGTCATTCCATATCTGCTCAAGCAATTTATACTTATCCTCTCTACTAGCACTTTTACCTAATGGTTGATATTTGCATTCTTCGTCTCCGTTTTCGCTTTTAATTTCATTAGTATTATTTAAATTTAAATATAAATCTATTTTGCGTCTCAACTCCTCTAATTCTGTTTTAATACCTTCTGCCTTAATTTCTTCAGGGTCGGCCACATTAACCCAACTATAACTAAATGAAGTGAGCATATCGCCGTGCCCCAATACATTGCTTACCCACGTGTTAAAATTCTCTAATTTCGGATTGGCGAAATTACTATACGACAAACTAGCATATAGTTTTCGCAACATACTGCTCTTCTGTGTGTATTCCGGTAGCCAAGGAAAGATTTTGATAATCCTTTTATTTAGTTCATTGTTCTTTTGTTTATCAAGCACCCCTTCGCTGTTAATAATAACTGCTTTTTTCTTTTTGAAATGATTTCGTATTGAATTTACTTGTTCTATTACAAACTGGGGAGTAAAAAGGACGACAGGCCTCTCAGTCCAATTCTTTTTTTGTCCTTCTCTCTTTTTCGCTAGGTTATTCACTCGCAACCAACTCGGTTTATCTGGTATTAATTCATACGTGTTTTTGTCAAATATTTCAACAGGCCTTGCTCCAATTGCTATCATCAAAGCAAGTAGTTTAAGATAAGGGTCATTACTTAATATCATATCATTCATTTTGGCCATTACATCGCGGACATCAATTTGTATTTTTTGTTCATTTTTGGCTTTGACATCTTTCTTATATGCTTCAACGATATCAATCCGCTCGTCTTCATTAAGATTAAAATACTTATCAAGTTTGCTCATTTCATATACTTTTTCGCTTTGGTAAGGCTCTATTGCTTTCTTTCTCACCTCAGAAAGTCTTTGCCTTCTACTATTCAAATTTGGATACACGATAGCATATTTTGGATATATTACTTTTAGTGCTTCAAGCACTTCTTCATCGCTAGTAGTCGTGCTAAATAAAGATATAATAGCATTATGAAAGGCTATACTTGGTTTTAATTCGCTATCGTAGAAGTTGGACACGACCTCATAAATTTTACTTTCAGTTGTAGCAACTCTTAACTGCCTAACAAACTTCTTGTCATCTTCGCTCCACATCGGCTGGTATATATTAGACAAGTCTATTTTTTTCTAACTCAAAATATTCACTGGCACATTCTCTAGAGCAAAAACAATAGTAATTAAAATACCACTCCATATTCTCAGCGCGAATTATTGGACTTTCTACAAATGATAAAGTAAGCCCGCAGTTGTCGCATAATTCGTAATCGTCTGTTAGTAAATCGCTATTAAACAAAAAGGCTTTTATGTATTCTTGTAAATCATACGGCAATCTCGCTATAATATCCGACATTGTCGTGGTCTGATATATTACATTACATACCTTTAAACTTCAAATTAACTCCCCCCTCCGTCAATTCCACTTTGCCGACACTTCCCGCATGGTTTGCCCCGCGGTTTAGTCTGGTAGCACAAATCACCTTCAACGGCTTCTTTTTGCCCCGTCCTTAAAGTCCTTTTTTTTATTTTTAAGTCCCCTATAATTTTAAGGACACCCTAGAAGCGGTATTTTATCGTAATTCTAACTCCGCCCATATTACCACACGCCCCATCCTTACTTCCTTATTATTTTTATTAACATTATTATTATAAAAAAAGGGTATGTAAAAGAGGATTTAACCCCATTTGACTGAGTTTAACTATGCCCTTGTGGAAGTCCCCTGTTTTAGTCCCCTGTTTTTAGAGAAGTTGGCCGACCCCCCCCCCCCTTTATTGTCCATAATACCATTTGGCCGAGGGGGGTAATGTTACATTTGAGAACAGGGGATTACCACCCCCGATAGTTTAAATGAAGACATTTTAACGAAATAAGCCCCTACACCTATTGTTTAAGTCCTTGTGAGTTGGCGGATCCTTATTTCCATAAGTACCCTTGATTTACCAAAACAGCAAAATATGCTCTCCTATTCATCGCGGGTAATAAACCGATTGAAAACTTGGCCTCCAAAACATGGAAAAAATTGATTTTTTTTTACATTTTGCAAACTTTTTCACATTTTTGAGAAAAAAAATGAAACAATAAAATGAGTATCTTTTAAAAAAATGAAAAAAAATAAGGACTTATTGAAAAAAATAAGGACACCTAGCAAGCCTTATTTCACTATAAGTCGTCTTACTCTTCACCTTTCTACCCGTCCTCATTTTTTTAGAACGAGGAGGAAAAAAAAAGGAAATCCCCGCGAATACTACCTGTGACTCGCCCCCACAATGAGGTACGTATCTCAAGTCAAAAATAACACAATGAGGTACGTATCTTGCAACCAAATACCCAGTTTCTTGGTTTTCTTGATTTTTCGTGGATCCACAGAATTTCACTTTTTTGTGTGTATTTACCCCCCAACCCCCCCGCCACTCACTTCGTGAGTGTCCGCCCCCCCCTTCCCCCCTTTGATCATTTGTATATATAAAGGTTGTCTATCCGCAGTTATTGAAACAAGCATTAAAAATGTAGAAAACCAACATTAGACATATAGAAAACATACAAAGAAAACATGAAAACTGACGAAGGTTTTCCAAAAATCAACAAACTAAACACTTTAGAAAGAGATTACGACGAAAAGACACATAAACCATATACACGAAGTTTATATATATTTTTATGAAATAAAAATATGGTTTATGTGTCTTTTCGTCGTAATCTCTTTCTAAAGTGTTTAGTTTGTTGATTTTTGGAAAACCTTCGTCAGTTTTCATGTTTTCTTTGTATGTTTTCTATATGTCTAATGTTGGTTTTCTACATTTTTAATGCTTGTTTCAATAACTGCGGATAGACAACCTTTATATATACAAATGATCATATATATATATATATGTATATATATATATGTATATATATATATTTATATATATATATTATATCTATATATATATATAGATATATATATATATATATATATATATATATATATATATATATATATATATATATATATATATATATAACTAGTTACTTTCATATCAGTCAGCATTCGCCGACTGTTATTAACAATTGTTGATTTCATACTGATAATTTTTATTTCTCAAATATTATTATTAATGTATAATGAAATTAGTTCAAGGCTAAAGATAGTATTTAATAACTTATGATCTACATCAACATCATTATTAATATCGCATAAGCACTGCAAGTTAGCTATCCTACGTCTCCTTTAATTTGGAGTTCGGCAATATAGCAACACTGTAACTAATACTACCCCCTTACTATGTAATTAACATTGTAACTATTCAAGTTCGCACGAATAATGACCACTCGAGATTCATATATGTATATGTCAACGTCAATACAATATTGTATGTTGAACACAGGGTCACGAGCACAGCTAATCAAAATCGTCACGACTTAGATGCTTCTTAGATACAAACTTAACCTTCATTTTCTTCTTCTTGTTCTTATTCTTCTTTTTCCACTTCTTGGAATTTGAAACTTGATCAGCATCACTGTCAGATTCCTGCAACGATATAACTCTTTTCAGGGCCCTCGAACTGGGATCCACAGCAATTTTCTTTTTC
>WBZZ01005386.1:20000-25000 GCA_019918135.1 Paulinella micropora
TTTTATGGTGTTGCGTGGTCTTTGGATATCTGTTTGGCTGGATTGTGTCTCTTTTTATCATGTTTTTCTTAAATTCAAGCAAATTTTTGTGATCGCAGCTGTTTTGGTGTAGGCCGCCTGGCAAACTGTCATGATGCCACCGCACAATCTGCTGCTGCTTGCCTTGGCCTTGATAACGCCCCACCTGGGTCATGGGCATGGTCCTCTCTGTCTTCTTTGTCTCTCTCTCTCTCTCTCTCTCTCTCGGGGTCATGGGCATGTCTGTCTCTCTTATCTCTCTCTCTCTCTCTCTCTCTCGCTCTCTCTCGCTCTCTCTCTCTCTCTCTCTCTCTCTCTTTTTTTTTTTTTTTTTTTTTTTTTTTTTTTTTTTTTTTTTTTTTTTTTTTCGGTTCGTGTGTATCTGTGAGTTGTCTCATGTATTGTGTATCTGATACATGCAGATCCACACAAGTTTTTGACCTTCAACCTTGCACTCTTGTCATCTTCCTCTCCATGCGGTTTCTTAAAAAATGTCAAATAGGTTTCTCGAATCCGATTTCCGGGGCGCCGCCCCTGGTGAGGCCGGACACAGCCGCCTGCTCCATTCAGATCGTGCCGAACGTGCTGCTTGTCGAATTTACATACATCGCTGAATTCGATATGGGTTCATGCACGGGCCCGTGGTCGATGGTGGTGATGGATTGGAATGCCAGTATTGATGGCGTCCAATACGATCGCTATGGCGCATTGTGGGTCGACGGTGTCGAAGTGCTCCGAACCACTACTGCAGAGCCCAACGGCTACAAGGAACCCGAAATAGTGTGGGAGATTGAAAAGGACCTGACCCTCTACTCTCAGCTCTTTCAGCAGAGCAATAAGCATAAGGTGGTGTTGTCAATTCCCAACTATCCCTCGAGCGTCTACACGGGCATTCCTAGAGTCGATATCTGGCTCCGATTCTATGCCGGAAGTGACCAGTTTCCCGTTCAGGATGGCGCTCCCAACATTCTCCCCATCACCAACGACAAGACCGGCAGCTTTGATGCTTTGACGGTGACTTCGCAGCAGAACCTTTCCTACACCTTCTCCCTGAGGAGCTACCCCACTGCGTACCAAGTGTCGGTGTTGCTCCATGCCTCTCCGCACGAATGCGAGGAATTCTGGTACACCAATTCTAACCAGAACTTCCTGCCGGGCTGTGGAGGTGGCGTTTACCGCGAATTGCAGGTCGAGAGAGAGAGAGAGAGAGAGAGAGAGAGAGAGAGAGAGAGAGAGAGAGAGAGAGAGAGAGAAAGTATGCGTGTGTGTGAGAGAGAGTGGGTGAGAGAGAGAGAGAGAGAGCGAGTGAGTATTTGTGTGTGTGTGTGTGTGAGTGTGTGTGTCGGGGGAAACATTTGATGTGTGTGCAGGTCTACAACGGCATTTTGGCGGGAGCCTTGTACCCCTTCATTGTCCTTTAGACAGGCGGCTTCAACCCTCTTCTCTGGAAACCCCTGACAGGGATACAGAGCTTCGACATTCCGGCCTACCAATTCGATTTGTCGCCTTTCATGGGCCGTCTGGCGGATGGCGCCACCCACGTGATCTCGGTGGCAGTGGCTGGAAACACGTCGCCAGGCACAGCAGGCGTATGGTATTTGGATGTGGCTCTGGCTGTCTACGATAAGGGTGGGTCCAAATGGCCTCTCATGGGCGATGTTCGGCTGATTGATCAGGGCCTGAAGGTGGAACGGACCACCAGGCTGCGGCCCGGCGACTCTCGAAACCTCCGAGGGCACACACAACTTCGTCTTAGAGGGCTGGCGGGAGACATCGGATCGCGGCCTCTGCCAGTTTATCCTCCATGCGAAGCTGCACTCCCAAACCGCAGTTCAAATAGCCGACTTAGGCAACACCATCTACACAACGGGAGCGATGTCGGCACGGATAGAGCGCTGGCAATTCTGCCTGGACAAGCCTGCCGTAGACTTCACATTGCTCTCCACCTTTTATCCTTGGGACATATGGTTTATCTACAAAGAAGACGGTATAAGCTACGACCTCAAAGCGAATGCGACTTATGAGTTCCAGCAGAGCTTAGAGAAGTCTTCCTTCACCTCACCCGACTGTCAACGGCGCCTCTATTTGCTTCTTTCCTCCAACTCCTTACGCTCGTCTTCTTCTTCTTCTTCTTCTTCTTCTTCTTCTTCTTCTTCTTCTTCTTCTTCTTCTTCTTCTTCTTCGAATTTCTCACCAGTACTACACGAGTCTGACATGTTTGCTCCCCAAGCATATAAGTTCTACAGTCACCTAAAGCAGACCGACCTCCACGCGCTCGACCAAGCACAACTTGAAGCGCAATCCGCCTCGCGCTCTGTACATGTTTCCGACCCCATTCTTTTCCGCGCTCCCCATGGCCATCAGGCAGCGACCAGCCAGCGAGAAAGCATTTCATGGGAAAGGTATGTATGCATGTATGTATGTATGTAGGTAGGTATGCATGAATGAATGTATCAGGGGCAGCCCTGGGCGCACAGAGAGCGGAAAAAGAGACGAGCCGAGGAAGACGACGACGGGTCTCAGGGAGAGCCGCGGTGGTCTCTGCATATAATAAAATAGACAAGACACATAGGTAGGTAGGTAGGTAGGTAGGTAGGTAGGTAGGTAGGTAGGTAAAAGGATGGATTTGGTATATGCATTTTTATCTGAAGGCTGTTTGGCTGCCTGATCTACCAAACTGCACTTCCATGCGGAAACACAGCCAATCATCATATCGACAAGCTAACGACAAAGTAGAAAAATTTTATCCTACATACTGTTAGTGGCTTTTTCGCTCTGGTTCTTGCGCATGAGGACAATGCTCTAGGATTAGAAATTAATTTTTGCAAAAAACGCCCGCCTCCGGTAGTTTGCAGGGCTGTTCTGATGTGTTGAGATGTCTTTCGTTCTTGAGTACAATAAGCCATGAGTTGATGGGCTTCGTTCACCGTGAAAATTGCGTCCAGACCCTGTGTTGTACCTCGTTAGGAAAGGCCATGGTGTGAGCTTTCTAACGAGCTAATGTACGAGCTATGACAAAAAAAACAGGCTGAGACGAAGCACATGAAGTCATCGCTTATTGTAATTAAGAACCAGGGACATCTCTTGTTTCGCAGGTCTGGCCGTGTCGCGCATGCGCCGAGCCCTGGCTGACTGGTCAGAACAAGGGGCCGGGGGGGAATGGCAGCTCGTTCAAGGAGGTGATCTGCTTTTATAAGGACAAATGTTGTGGGTGTAAGGGGGGGGGGGGGGGGTGGGGGGGGGGAGAGGTACCAGGACAGGAACTAGCGCCGATTCTGACCGTAATTTCCAGTAAATCTGTCGCAAAATGAGTCCTACATCCCGGGAAGAAATTTCGCACGGGAGCTGGTGGGGAAGGCCCTCACATGTGCCGCAAGGCGCGTCGCTCTGGAATCTCGGCAGGGCTAGCACAAGTCTGTTATGTATGTGTGCATGCATGCATGTATGTATGTATGTGTGTATGTATGTATGTATGTATGTATGTAGTGGAGGGGGTGCACAGACTAGAAGAGGGAGGACGGTTCTTCTATTTTGATCCACCCCTTCGCCCTCTATTGTTAATTCTAGGTTTCTATCATTTACTTATTGTGCAAGTGTTGGGCTACACAGTCATTTGTCAAGTTTGTATTTACTTGCATGCATATGGCCCTAGCCTTCTTGTCTTGTCCCCTTTCCTTGTTTTTCCTGACTCTCTTCCCTCTTGCATGCACAGGTAACGACGGCGATCTTTACGATCACTACGTCAGCGGTCAGCCTGTTTTCCATCCACAATTCTACCTATCTATCTATCTATCTATCTATCTATCTATCTATCTATCTATCTATCTATCTATCTATCTATCTATCTGTTTGCCTATCTGTCTATCTGTCTGTCTGTCTGTCTGTCTGTCTGCCAAGTCGTATTGCACTGAATTGTGCCGTCTTGTGTCCACACCTTTGTCGTGACTTATTGCAAGGGATCCCAATCGAAATCTGCAATGACATACCGACAAGCAACAACGACCAGGCTTCGCTATGAAGCGTTTCAAGTCACTGTGCATAGCATTCCAAAACTAGCTTTTGTCCACACTGGCTGCCACTAGTTGAAAGAGCCTCCCTAAGTATCAGCTCATTTATTTGACAATTACTTGTAAATTCTACTTTTTCTTCTCGTCAGCAACAGCTGTGGTCTTGTTGTTGATGATATATCTATCTATCTATCTATCTATCTATCTATCTATCTATCTATCTGTCTATCTATCTATCTGTCTGTCTGTCTATCTATCCATCCATCCATCCATCCATCTATCTATCTATCTATCTATTTATCTATTTATCTATCTATCTATCTATCGTTTACACTGACATTCTATTCTGTCCTTTTGGATTGTATTGCAATACAACACCCTGCATACTATTATTGTATTCTGTTGTATTATCATTATTATTATTATTATTATTATTATTATTATTATTATTATTATTATTATTATTATTATTATTATTATTATTATTATTATGGACACCGTGATAGCCCAGTGGTCAAGTTCTACCATCTGGGCCCTGTCGCCAGTTCGATTCCCGTCGGTGCCACCAGTATTTTCATTGAACATATCGGTCTATTTCTGGACCAGTATTTTCATTGAACATACCGGCCCGTCTGGAAGTGTTGGAACTGCCCTTGCGGGGGTGTCATTAGAGCTTATCGTCAATTCTTCGTACTCCCCTCACGGGTGAGACGATGGAGGCGCATGTGCAGAAATGCATCAGCCATTGACAGAGAAGCACTATTATTATTATTATGATTATTATTATTATTATTATTATCATTATTACTATTATTATTATTATTATTATTATTATTATTATTATTATTATTATTATTATTATTATTATTATTATTACTACTACTATTATTATTATGGAGGGGTGCGCAGTATGGCACCCCACGGGAAGAGAAGGTGGTTGGGCCTCTTCCCACTGGTTCCGAGGCTATGTCGTTG
>WBZZ01005386.1:30000-42500 GCA_019918135.1 Paulinella micropora
CGATCTGTCCGTCTGTCTACCTGTTTATCTCGCCGCCTTTTTGTATTCTATTTCCTTACCAACCAATTCATACCTTCTGCTCAACAATCTTCCAATCCCTACTCTATTCTTTATTTAGCAAGTGTGACATAATAGATCTGCTCGCTCTAATTTTCTCAGTAGCTTGATATGAACGGGATTGATTGCAAGCGCTTCCTTCGCAGCCAGATCTTGTTGTTATTGCTTGTTTGGAAGCTGTGAGCTATATATATGTTGTAAGGTCGGCATGAAAGCATCCGGCAAGTGAAGAATGTCCTAGCTCTTGAGCGCAATGTGCCATTACTTCAAGCACTTCACCCAAGTCTGTTGCTGTTTGTTTATTTGTCATATCATGGAAAGCTTTTATCCCCCCCCCCCCTCTCTCTCTCTCTCTCTTCATATAAAAATGAGTGGCTGCGAACTAAGAGCTTGAAGTCACCGACCCGGCTCGCCCGCCAATCACCTTGTTCAAATTGTAGCTTGTCCCATTTTATTCTGTAATATAACCGGTGTCACATTTCCACATATGTGTTTTCGTTCCTAACTTGAAAGTGAATCAGTCCCAGCCTCTTCCCTGCTACCTGCGCATCCTTGAGGGCAAGAATGGTCTCTCTCTCTCTCTCTCGCTCTCTCTCTCTCTCTCTCTCTCTCTCTCTCTTTCTCTCTTTCTTTCTTTCTTTCTTTCTTTCTTTCTTTCTTTCTCTCTCTCTCTCTCTCTCTCTCTTTCGCTCTCTCTCTCTCTCTCATTTTTCTTGTGCCGGGCGCCGTATTTTGACAGATCTCCCCTCCGCGCCTAGCCCCCCCCCCCCCCCCCCCCCCACACGCACACACACACAGACAACCGGCTGGTTGTTGATTTTCTTTTCCTGGGATACATCAGGGAAATCGAAAATCAAGCAAATCGAGTCTTTGAAAATTGTCCCATGTTTCAACTTTTTTTACGGGGGAAGGGGGGAAACGTCATGATTTTAAATATATGTTATACGTCTATATATGTATTTATATACTAACGGTTTTGTACGTGTATACATTTCTGCGCGAGCACTGTTTTAATATCAAGTACTTGCCGCTCGGTAGGGGCGAGTGGGGCATCAGGGCTGTTGCTTGCGGACCTGACCCTGGACGATCAATGTGTCTTTCCAAAGGGCACCTACTTTTGCAGCTGGGGGCTCTGCCCGTTCCTGTCTGCCCATGATTGAATCATAATCAGGCTCTTTCAGTCTAGGCAGCTTAAACCTAGACTAAGAAAATGGACACTGCAGCGTTCACCTCGTAAGAGTCTACACTTTGGTTTTTCAGAAATGTCCCAGCGTTATTCAAGATTTTTGCTTTGAGGAGTATTGAGTTCCTTCCGATCCAGACTCTCAGACTCTTTACTCTGAACCTGTGAAGAAAAGCTCCAATTGAAAAATGCCAGGGTTTTTTTTCAAGGCTTGTTAAAAATACATATGATTCTCAGGCTTATTACAATGATATTTTCATTTTCTCTCTTCTCTCTCCACGGCCTTGTGGCAGTTTTCCTTGTTTTAAATACACATATATATATATATATATATATATTTGATTATGCTCTTAAAGTCATGTGCTTTCTTTATTGATTCTCTCTCTCTCTCTCTCTCTCTCTCTCTCTCTCTCTCTCTCTCTCTCTCTCTCTCCACTTTGCCTTTTGTCTTTCTCTTTCTGATCCATTATCCCTCTCTTTTTTCTCTCTTGATTCCCCACACTTTTTGATCTCACTTTGGTTCGTTCTTTTTAGTTTCTCATTCTCTTCTCCAGATGATCCTCTGCTTCGCTCCTTGTTCAATTCCCCTTTTTATCCCTTCCCCCATTTTTCCCTCTGTCGTTCACTCGGATGCTTCAAAGTTCTTCCCTTTCTCCTCTGACTTTCACACTTCCTCTAGTTTTCACTTTCCACGGCTGCCGGTGTAACAACCACGGTATATATACTACATCGTTGTTTCGCTAGTAGTTTTAATATTACGAATTTACTAGAGGTAGCTGGCCAGTGATTATACCAAGGAATCATTTTGGTATATCACCTGAACTTGATCCCTCTTAGTGTAGGCATCACCCCCCGGATAGCCGGTAAAAAATACCTTTTCCTGGTGACAGGTGCACCAGCTTGTTTTTCAGTATTATTTGTCCGGATTGGACCTGATGCTATTTTATTCCTGGTCTGTTGCCGTTTTCCTTTTTGGCTTCACTGAGCTAATACAACGAGACATCATTCTCATTCTTGAGGACTGTGTTTGGTTGTATTACCGACTTTTTACGAGCTATCGTTGGGGGCATTACATTTGGAGTCCACATCACTAGGGTGATTTCTTTCTGCTTTGCCACACAGGCAACAGAGTGAATTTTCACTGACCTGTCTCACACGGGGACGTCAGACGAAAACAAATACTCCAACACAGCTCCCTCGTAACTCTTTCACAAAACAAATAATTTGATTGGTCTCAAGCAGGTGTCTCGTACCCTCTAGCCCAATCAGTATCTGTGTGCTCACAAGGAGACATCAGATACAAACTCTCTGTCGTTCTTGCTGTTCTCACACAGAGACCAAGAAGAAGGAGGTGGACAGAAGAGTGAAGGAACACACACAAAACACAAACAAGCATAGGGACAGGAGCACAACACTCTACCCTTCTAGTTTGTGCATTTATCTGCATTATCTCACATACGTCAGAGTATTTTTGCAAATCTCTGATCGTTTTCTAAAGGTAGGTCTGAGAACCTATCCGACCGACTGTCGACTTCTCAAGGAGAGCTTTTCTAGCTTCTCTATTACTATCTGTGTGTAGGTCCAAGTGCCTCATACTAGATACAATATAGAAAAGAAGGAGGAGAAAGTAATCTGAGTAAGGAGAACAAGAAATCGGAGAAAGTCTCAAAGACTATTTTTCTCAAACAAAAACAAACATACAAACAGTGTTTCATAGAGGACAGGGAATCTTATCCTACTGACACTGTCCTCCTGTTGATCACTACTACGACATCATGTCGACAGAGACCGCCGAAGTGAGTGAATTCTCGGAGGCAGATCAAAGAAGAGAAGAAGAAGAAGCAGGAGGATTGAATGAAGGAGGAGGAGGATTGAATGAGGGAGGAGGAGATGAAGGAGGAGGAGGAGTAGAAGAGGGCTGGGATGATGAAGGAAGATATGGAGGAGACGAAGATGAAGGAGGATTTGAACAAGCAGAGACGGGAGGAGGAGGAGCATATGGTAATCCCTTACCACCTGCCTACACGGGAGGAGGAGGACGAAAAATGATCGACTTGATTCATAGTGATGGAGAGGAGATCACAGTGGAGGAACAACAGTGGGTGCAAGACCACTATGACCTCACTAAAAAAGAGTTTGATAACAAGATGGGGGTAGAGAAGGATACCTATGTGTGGATCCCTCAGGATCAAAGAAGAGAGAAAAGTCGTGCTAAAAAGGATGTCTATATCCTATTATCAAACACAGCACAGCTCCTCTGCAAACTGGTCTCTGATCCAGAAGAGAGAAAGAAGATACAGCATATCAAGTTTGGGGACACACACACCCACCTTGAATTACTCGATGCTATCTTTGGGGTGTACACTCAAACCCTGATTTGGGAACGTACATACGGCCCACGATGTGAGGGTTACCTCCAGTACACAAACCCAAGAGCAACGGCCAGATTCCTTTCTTTCTTGCTTGCTTTCTTTCTTTCTTTCTTTCTTTCTTTCTCTCTCTCTCTCTCTCTTTCTCTCTCTCTCTCTCTCTCTCTCTCTCTCTCTCTCTCTGATTTTTCTTGTGCCGGGCGCCGCATTTTGATAGATCTCCCCTCCGCGCCTACCCCCCCCCCCCCCACACACACACACACACACACACGCACACACACACAACCGGCCGGTTGTTGATTTTCTTTTCCTGTGATACATCAGGGAAATCGAAAATCAAGCAAATCGAGTTTTTGAAAATTGTCCCATGTTTTAACTTTTTTTTACGGGGGAAGGGGGGAAACATCATGATTTTAAATATGTGTTATACGTCTATATATGTATTTATACTAACGGTTTTGTACGTGTATACATTTCTGCGCGAGCACTGTTTTAATATCAAGTACTTGCCGCTCGGTAGGGGCGAGTGGGGCATCAGGGCTGTTGCTTGCGGACCTGACGCTGGATGATCTATGTGTCTTTCCAAACGGCACCTACTTTTGCAGCTGGGGGCTCTGTCCGTTCCTGTCTGCCCATGATTGAATCATAATCAGGCTCTTTCAGTCTAGGCAGCTTAAACCTAGACTAAGAAAATTGACACTGCAGCGTTCACCTCGTAAAAGTCTACACTTTGGTTCTTCAGAAATGTCCCAGCGTTATTCAAGATTTTTGCTTTGAGGAGTATTGAGTTCCTTCCGATCCAGACTCTCAGACTCTTTACTCTGAACCTGTGAAGAAAAGCTCCAATTGAAAAATGCCAGGGTTTTTTTTCAAGGCTTGTTAAAAATACATATGATTCTCAGGCTTATTACAATGTTGTTTTCATTTTCTCTCTTCTCTCTCCACGGCCTTGTGGCAGTTTTCCTTTTTTAATATATATATATATATATATATATATATATATATATATATATATATATGTTTGATTATGCTCTTAAATGTGTTTTCTTTATTAATTCTCTCTTTCTCTCTCTGTCTCTCTCTCTCTCCAATTTGCCTTTTGTCTTTCTCTTTCTGATCCATTATCCCTCTCTTTTTTCTCTCTTGATTCCCCACACTTTTTGATCTCAATTTGCTTCGTTCTTTTTAGTTTCTCATTCTCTTCTCCAGATGATCCTCTGCTTCGCTCCTTGTTCAATTCCCCTTTTTATCCCTTCCCCCTTTTGTCACTCTGTCGTTCACTCTTCTTCCCTTTCTCTCCTGACTTTCACACTTCCTCTTTCACTTTCCACGGCTGCCGGTGTATTATAACAGCCACGGTATACTATAATACATCGTTGTTTCGCTATTAATTTTAATACGAATTTAATAGTGGTAGCTGGCCAGTGATTATACCAAGGAATCATTTTGGTATTAATATATCACCTGAACTTGATCCCTAGTAATGACATTTTCAGTGAGATTGAGTGTAATCAGTGACATGATTCTTTACGAACATTGTGTCTCCAGGACCTCCTACGCCTCAGAGTCTCACTCTTTATGTAGCAGTCATTGATAGTGTAAGTCTTGACTACCGTCCTGTGAGGAAATTACCAACCGGCATTCAAATGAATACACACACTGCTGCCATTTGATCTCAAAATTCTTCCGAGAACGGGGAAGGTACAGTGGCAAAAGACGCTGGGATGGTCAATTCCAGTTTATTTAGTAAACTTGCTTGACAGACTACTTATCCCTTGCGAAACAATGCAAATTCTGAGAACTAACGAATAGAATTCAAGTGCTACACGTGTTGTGTAGCAGTTGGAGTTGTTGAAGTTAATATGTGGAAAAATAAAGGAAAATATGTTAAGTATTACCACTTTAACTAACCTATCTGACTTGTTTTACCATTTTACTTGGAGCGTGGACCGGAACTTGAACCGGGAAACACGGTCGAAGGAAATAAAATATGACTGGAGACCTGGGAAAAAGCGGTCAAATGAAATAAAGTTTCAGATATGTGGGAAAAAGGTAATAGTCAAGCCTTTCTAAAAAGCTATGTTAAAGGGAACATGATAAATTGATCTGTTAACGGCGGTTGAAAACGTAACAACTACAAGTTATGACAGTTGATAACTTGAAATAAACGGGAAAATGAAGTAACTGAACTAAAAATAGAAGTGTAAACTTGAAGTAAAAACTTGAAAGTTTAACACAATATTAATGTTTCGGTCCGGTACGGTAGTCATTCCGATAACTCCCCCCCCCCCCCCCCCCCCCCCCCCCCCCCCCCACAGACCATAACGGTAGGTTGGAGTTGCGATCGAAACGAATCGTAACAGATGATTGATCAAATGATGTGTAAATAAGTATAAAAAGAAAATGAATCAAAAAAGATTGCAGATGTAGATCAATGCGCGATATGTGCTTGCGTATATGTGTCAACGCATTGATCAAGATAGTATCAACATGCAGAGGCAGGACGGATATAGTGTACCCAATCATACATCATGAAAGGAGCGTAGGGCCAACACTATCACTACGTGTTCAAAGCGGTAAATAGCATTGTGTGACCTGCCTTAGCTAATGCAAGTTCAAAATATGTGAATATGACTATCGTACAAGCCTGTAGAAAATACTAAATTATTGGGTGGTATATGAAGTGGGAAAGGAGATAGAGTCCGAAGGGAGTCTAAAAGCAAAAACCACTTGAGAGTCTACTTCGATCTTAGTTTGAAAACATGAAAATCGTACTTCTTACCGTTGTAAGGTTTGCGTAAACGTTTGAGTTGTTCGAGAATGATCGAGCCTTGTTCCTGGAGTTGGAGCTTGGCTTGAACTGGATATCGCGATGAACGACCTGATCATTCTCACTGTCGAGTGTCATCTTCTTCCAGGAGTTGAGAAGCTTGGTCCATTGGAGATGCGTCGGTCCCTCCGTGATTGTGCAGTCCGGATGGATAATCGGCTCGACATAAACTGGGCGGTATTGCATATTAGATAGCGAAGTGATGCCGAGCTGGTGGATGCGGAAGTCGTCGCGATCGTCCATGGGATCTTCATCCATGATCATCCTAACTTGAGCAAGCCATCGTCGATGAAGGCTATCACCTCACCAACAACATAGTCCTTCTGGTCGTCATTGTGTGCCTGATCCTGGACCGGATCGATGGCCTGAGCCAAATCGGTGGGGGCCGTGTAGGGACTGAGGTGTGCAATGTCAATTTTGCGGAGGACCTTGTTGGTGTGCTCGTGTCGGAGGCGAAAGGTGTTATTGGAAAGCTTTTTCAATATAATGTAAGGACCGTCGTGTTGGAGAACAGAGGAAGCGGGAATACCGTTGGTTGATTGCTTCGGGCGATAGACGGTGACTCCCTGCTACCTGCGCATCCTTGAGGGCAAGAATGGTCTCTCTCTCTCTCTCTCTCTCTCGCTTTCTCTCTCTCTCTCTCTCTCTCTCTCTCTTTCTCTCTTTCTCTCTTTCTTTCTTTCTTGCTTTCTTGCTTTCTTTCTTTCTTTCTTTCTTTCTTTCTCTCTCTCTCTCTCTCTCTCTCTCTCTCTCTCTCTCTCTCTCTCTCTCTCTCTCTCTCTCTCTCTGATTTTTCTTGTGCCGGGCGCCGCATTTTGATAGATCTCCCCTCCGCGCCTAGCCCCCCCCCCCCCCCCCCCCCCCACACACACACACACAACCGGCCGGTTGTTGATTTTCTTTTCCTGGGATACATCAGGGAAATCGAAAATCAAGCAAATCGAGTTTTTGAAAATTGTCCCATGTTTTAACTTTTTTTTACGGGGGAAGGGGGGAAACATCATGATTTTAAATATGTGTTATACGTCTATATATGTATTTATACTAACGGTTTTGTACGTGTATACATTTCTGCGCGAGCACTGTTTTAATATCAAGTACTTGCCGCTCGGTAGGGGCGAGTGGGGCATCAGGGCTGTTGCTTGCGGACCTGACGCTGGATGATCAACGTGTCTTTCCAAACGGCACCTACTTTTGCAGCTGGGGGCTCTGTCCGTTCCTGTCTGCCCATGATTGAATCATAATCAGGCTCTTTCAGTCTAGGCAGCTTAAACCTAGACTAAGAAAATTGACACTGCAGCGTTCACCTCGTAAAAGTCTACACTTTGGTTCTTCAGAAATGTCCCAGCGTTATTCAAGATTTTTGCTTTGAGGAGTGTTGAGTTCCTTCCGATCCAGACTCTCAGACTCTTTACTCTGAACCTGTGAAGAAAAGCTCCAATTGAAAAATGCCAGGGTTTTTTTTCAAGGCTTGTTAAAAATACATATGATTCTCAGGCTTATTACAATGTTGTTTTCATTTTCTCTCTTCTCTCTCCACGGCCTTGTGGCAGTTTTCCTTTTTTAAAATATATATATATATATATATATATATATATATATATATATATATATGTTTGATTATGCTCTTAAATGTGTTTTCTTTATTAATTCTCTCTTTCTCTCTCTGTCTCTCTCTCTCTCCAATTTGCCTTTTGTCTTTCTCTTTCTGATCCATTATCCCTCTCTTTTTTCTCTCTTGATTCCCCACACTTTTTGATCTCAATTTGCTTCGTTCTTTTTAGTTTCTCATTCTCTTCTCCAGATGATCCTCTGCTTCGCTCCTTGTTCAATTCCCCTTTTTATCCCTTCCCCCTTTTGTCACTCTGTCGTTCACTCTTCTTCCCTTTCTCTCCTGACTTTCACACTTCCTCTTTCACTTTCCACGGCTGCCGGTGTATTATAACAGCCACGGTATACTATAATACATCGTTGTTTCGCTATTAATTTTAATACGAATTTAATAGTGGTAGCTGGCCAGTGATTATACCAAGGAATCATTTTGGTATTAATATATCACCTGAACTTGATCCCTAGTAATGACATTTTCAGTGAGATTGAGTGTAATCAGTGACATGATTCTTTACGAACATTGTGTCTCCAGGACCTCCTACGCCTCAGAGTCTCACTCTTTATGTAGCAGTCATTGATAGTGTAAGTCTTGACTACCGTCCTGTGAGGAAATTACCAACCGGCATTCAAATGAATACACACACTGCTGCCATTTGATCTCAAAATTCTTCCGAGAACGGGGAAGGTACAGTGGCAAAAGACGCTGGGATGGTCAATTCCAGTTTATTTAGTAAACTTGCTTGACAGACTACTTATCCCTTGCGAAACAATGCAAATTCTGAGAACTAACGAATAGAATTCAAGTGCTACACGTGTTGTGTAGCAGTTGGAGTTGTTGAAGTTAATATGTGGAAAAATAAAGGAAAATATGTTAAGTATTACCACTTTAACTAACCTATCTGACTTGTTTTACCATTTTACTTGGAGCGTGGACCGGAACTTGAACCGGGAAACACGGTCGAAGGAAATAAAATATGACTGGAGACCTGGGAAAAAGCGGTCAAATGAAATAAAGTTTCAGATATGTGGGAAAAAGGTAATAGTCAAGCCTTTCTAAAAAGCTATGTTAAAGGGAACATGATAAATTGATCTGTTAACGGCGGTTGAAAACGTAACAACTACAAGTTATGACAGTTGATAACTTGAAATAAACGGGAAAATGAAGTAACTGAACTAAAAATAGAAGTGTAAACTTGAAGTAAAAACTTGAAAGTTTAACACAATATTAATGTTTCGGTCCGGTACGGTAGTCATTCCGATAACTCCCCCCCCCCCCCCCCCCCCCCCCCCCCCCCCCCCCCCCCCCCCCCCACAGACCATAACGGTAGGTTGGAGTTGCGATCGAAACGAATCGTAACAGATGATTGATCAAATGATGTGTAAATAAGTATAAAAAGAAAATGAATCAAAAAAGATTGCAGATGTAGATCAATGCGCGATATGTGCTTGCGTATATGTGTCAACGCATTGATCAAGATAGTATCAACATGCAGAGGCAGGACGGATATAGTGTACCCAATCATACATCATGAAAGGAGCGTAGGGCCAACACTATCACTACGTGTTCAAAGCGGTAAATAGCATTGTGTGACCTGCCTTAGCTAATGCAAGTTCAAAATATGTGAATATGACTATCGTACAAGCCTGTAGAAAATACTAAATTATTGGGTGGTATATGAAGTGGGAAAGGAGATAGAGTCCGAAGGGAGTCTAAAAGCAAAAACCACTTGAGAGTCTACTTCGATCTTAGTTTGAAAACATGAAAATCGTACTTCTTACCGTTGTAAGGTTTGCGTAAACGTTTGAGTTGTTCGAGAATGATCGAGCCTTGTTCCTGGAGTTGGAGCTTGGCTTGAACTGGATATCGCGATGAACGACCTGATCATTCTCACTGTCGAGTGTCATCTTCTTCCAGGAGTTGAGAAGCTTGGTCCATTGGAGATGCGTCGGTCCCTCCGTGATTGTGCAGTCCGGATGGATAATCGGCTCGACATAAACTGGGCGGTATTGCACATTAGATAGCGAAGTGATGCCAAGCTGGTGGATGCGGAAGTCGTCGCGATCGTCCATGGGATCTTCATCCATGATCATCCTAACTTGAGCAAGCCATCGTCGATGAAGGCTATCACCTCACCAACAACATAGTCCTTCTGGTCGTCATTGTGTGCCTGATCCTGGACCGGATCGATGGCCTGAGCCAAATCGGTGGGGGCCGTGTAGGGACTGAGGTGTGCAATGTCAATTTTGCGGAGGACCTTGTTGGTGTGCTCGTGTCGGAGGCGAAAGGTGTTATTGGAAAGCTTTTTCAATATAATGTAAGGACCGTCGTGTTGGAGAACAGAGGAAGCGGGAATACCGTTGGTTGATTGCTTCGGGCGATAGACGGTGACTCGGTCACCCACCTTCCAATCGGGTAGTTTGTGTCGCCGTTGCTTGTTCTTCTGTTCGTTGGCAGCCTTGCGCGTGAAAGAGGCGTATTCAGTGACATACGCCGTGACAGCAATCCTGGCTAAGCGGAGATTGTCGAGTTGGTCCGATGTCTGGACGGTCGTCGAGCCAGACTTAGTCACTGCGGCGGTTGATCGAGCCGCGCGTTCAGCGATGACGTCGGGCGAATCGAAGATATCGATAGATGTAGTGGCTGGCGAGCCATCATACCTTCAAAAGCGGATACGCCGGTGGCGGTAGAGACGTAAGTGTTCTGCGAGAACGACAGAGCTGGCATGGCCTTGGGCCAAGTCTTCTTGTCTTTGTCTGCGAGTGCCTGGATAGCGCGGCGGAGGCTTTGATGCCTGCGTTCTACCATACCTAACTGATGGTGAGTGTATGGCGCGGTGGTGAGCCATTCGATTCCAGCCATGCTGCAGAAGGCCTTGGCAAGATTGCCACGGAAAGATCTATGATCGTCAGACAGGATGGCCTCAGGAAAACCAAAAAGGCTAACCCATCGGGCGAGAATGGTCTCAACGGTTTCTTCAGCAGTGGTGGAAAGGACTGGAATAAACAGCAAGTATCCTGCGAATAGATCGACTATAGTTAACACGTACTGTTCGAGTACGCCTTCGATGCATACATGAACATGATCTATGCCTATAGCTTGACCTGGATGGCTCCAGACTAACGAGTTATAGCGACCATGATTAAGTGTGAGGCGGGCGTGTGATAGTTGACAAAAGTGGCAATATTTGAGGATAGCCGCAATGTCGGCGTGCATCTTGTCTTTTCCATCGGGTCCGAACCATATGTATCGCTGATGGATGTATGGGGCAAGGGTGGGGACCTTTGCGTGATTCTGGATCAAGTGAGCATGGGAGACAAGCTTGCGTATGAGGGGATTGGGAACATATATACGGCGGGAGCGGTCGGGCATGATATGTACCGCTAGCACTCTCTTGCAAAAGAGAAGAGTATTACCCTGGCCGATAGATGTAGATCCGTCCCAAAGCGGTTGTAAAAGGGGGTCTTCTTTCTGCGCTAACTGGATATCAGCGCGCGTGACGCGCGGGGCATGTGATGTAGCATACATATTAAGCACAGCATAGCGATCCAATCCAAAGTTACGAACAAGCCACACAAGGTTGTCCTCAAGGAAGACGATCTTGTGGCATGCTAATACTGTCTCACGAGAGATGGTCTCACCGTCGGGTATGAGGTGTACCATGTCTTGAGGAACAAGTACAGCAAAAGGCTTGTTGAGAGCAAAAAGTTGGCGGGCTACGTCCGGAGCACGTTCCGCGGGCGGGATGACTATAGCGTAGTCCCATGGGGCCTGTAAGGTCTTGATCGTTGGTGCACCGCGCAAAATCCGACAGTCGTGCTTCTTAAAGCGCGCGTCTGTTTGCGGATGACTACCGTCAATCGCGAGCCAAAAGGAGCGTCCACTGGACTGTAACATAGTTGCCGGGATGGTGTCCAGTAGCTGATTTGTCGCTTCGACTTCCCCGAGGAGAGTGGGTTGGCCGGGCGATATACAAGGAACACGAGAGAGGACATCATGAAGGAGATTCTGTTTACCCTGAATGTATTCCACCTTGAAGCGGATAGTTTGAAGGTGGTCTAGGACCCATCCGACAACCATCGGGCTTCTGGCGTGGTATAGCCATATGAGCGGGCGATGATCCGTGACGATAGTCAGCGGATGATCACTAGCATCAATATAGTAACGGGATTGCTGAACTCCGTAAATTATTCCGTAAGCTTCCCGGACATACGTGACCCACCGAGATTGAGTATCCGTGAATTTAAGCGAGAAATAAGAGATGGATGCAGACTTCTCAGGGCCCGAATGTAGAGATCCACCGATGCCAACGATGCTAGCATCTGTTCGAAGGTAGAGCTGCTGCGTCTTGTCGTACTTGGCGAGGATCGGTAGTGTTGTCAGGACACGCTTGAGCTTTGCAAAACATTTCTTCTCTTTTTCACGGAAAAAGTTGGGTCCCGTAGGCCGGGC
>WBZZ01005386.1:52500-57897 GCA_019918135.1 Paulinella micropora
TATTCGTTGGAAGTGCTACCTGAGCGCTAATCGTTGCTCTCTCTCTCTCTCTCTCTCTCTCTCTCTCTCTCGCACACACACACACACACACACACACTTCCCTGCATCCTTCCCTCTTACATACATACATACATACATACATATTTACATGCGTATATGCATACATACATAAATACATACATACATACATACATACATATCTAGTCTATCTATCTTTATTCTACCTGCTAAGCTAACTTTTTAATACGCAAACACTGTTGCATTTATTTTCAAGTGAAGAATTTTTGCCTCTTACGCTTCCTACTTATATTTATACCTGCAAGCGGTAAACATTAATAATTAATAATATTTTTTCATTAAAAGTTTTTGCGTAAAACTTCAAAATACCAGTAATACCTGTAAAGCACCAATGATAGATCGTATAAAAAAGTCTGTAATACAACCAAACACAGTCCTCAAAAGATGAGAATGATGTCTCGTTGTATTAGCTCAGTAAAGCTGAGCAGAAAAAGAAAATGGCAACAGACCAGGAATAAAATGGCATTAGTGTAGGCATCACCCCCCGGATAGCCGGTAAAAAGTACCTTTTCCTGGTGACAGGTGCACCAGCTTGTTTTTCAGTATTATTTGTCAGGATTGGTCCTGATGCCATTTATTCCTGGTCTGTTGCCGTTTTCCTTTTTGGCTTCACTGAGCTAATATAACGAGACATCATTCTCATTCTTGAGGACTGTGTTTGGTTGTATTACCGACTTTTTACGAGCTATCGTTGGGGGCATTACATTTGGAGTCCACATCACTAGTGAGATTTCTTTCTGCTTTGCCACACAGGCAACAGAGTGAATTTTCACTGACCTGTCTCACACGGGGACGTCAGACGAAAACAAATACTCCAACACAGCTCCCTCATAACTCTTTCACAAAACAAATAATTTGATTGGTCTCAAGCATGTGTCTCGTACCCTCTAGCCCAATCAGTATCTGTGTGCTCACAAGGAGACATCAGATACAAACTCTCTGTCGTTCTTGCTGTTCTCACACAGAGACCAAAGAAGAAGGAGGTGGACAGAAGAGTGAAGGAACACACACAAAACACAAACAAGCATAGGGACAGGAGCACAACACTCTACCCTTCTAGTTTGTGCATTTATCTGCATTATCTCACACATACGTCAGAGTATTTTTGCAAATCTCTGATCGTTTTCTAAAGGTAGGTCTGAGAACCTATCCGACCGACTGTCGACTTCTCAAAGAGAGCTTTTCTAGCTTCTCTATTACTATCTGTGTGTAGGTCCAAGTGCCTCATACTAGATACAATATAGAAAAGAAGGAGGAGAAAGTAATCTGAGTAAGGAGAACAAGAAATCGAAGAAAGTCAAAGACTATTTTTCTCAAACAAAAACAAACATACAAACAGTGTTTCATAGAGGACAGGGAATCTTATCCTACCCTCTCTATTAGTTTCTCTCTTCACTAGTCAATCGACTGAAGGAGGAACAGAACACAAACGAACAAAAACCAAACATAGGAGCTGACACTGTCCTCCTGTTGATCACTACTACGACATCATGTCGACAGAGATCGCCGAAGTGAGTGAATTCTCGGAGGCAGATCAAAGAAGAGAAGAAGAAGAAGCAGGAGGAGGAGGAGGAAGAGGATTGAATGAAGGAGGAGGAGGAGGATTGAATGAAGGAGGAGGAGGAGATGAAGGAGTAGGAGGAGGAGAAGAGGGCTGGGATGATGAAGGAAGATATGGAGGAGACGAAGATGGAGGATTTGAACAGGAAGAGACGGGAGGAGGAGGATCATATGGTAATCCCTTACCACCTGCCTACACGGGAGGAGGAGGACGAAAAATGATCGACTTGATTCATAGTGATGGAGAGGAGATCACAGTGGAGGAACAACAGTGGGTGCAAGACCACTATGACCTCACTAAAGAAGAGTTTGATAACAAGATGGAGGGAGAGAAGGATACCTATGTGTGGATCCCTCAGGATCAAAGAAGAGAGAAAAGTCATGCTAAAAAGGATGTCTATATCCTATTATCAAACACAGCACAGCTCCTCGGCAAACTGGTCTCTGATCCAGAAGAGAGAAAGAAGATACAGCATATCAAGTTTGGGGACACACACACCCACCTTGAATTACTCGATGCTATCTTTGGGGTGTACACTCAAACCCTGATTTGGGAACGTACATACGGCCCACGATGTGAGGGTTACCTCCAGTACACAAACCCAAGAGCAACGGCCAGATTCCTCGCGACTGGTCAGGAGGCAGTCGATGTAACAAAAATGAAGACCAATCTGGGTTCGAAAAACTCGAGTGGCATATTTCATTTTTTTACAATGGAAATAAAGGCCTTGGAGGAGGGGAAGGCAGAGATGGAAAAAAGAATTATGGCAGCAGGAGAAACTCATCCTGTGATTGATGAGTTAGAGAAGACCGACAGAGTTCTGACCAAGATCAGACTGTTGATGGGTGCGTTACTGCACAAGGAGGCATGGAAGAGATGGATTCCTGCCAAGGATCACTCTGTCCTTAAATCACTTAGTAACGCACCACCGGTCGCAAACAAAGCAGGTGTTGACCAATATGTGGAGAAATATAATTTTCTCAGATCTGCTTCTGAATTGGTGGCCTTTATCACTCATGCTCAAACGCTGGTGATATCTGAGAAGAAGAAGGCGAAAGAGAATGAGGAGTTCGAGAAGACGATGAGACTGGAAAGAATGAAAGCAAAAGTGAGTGGTGCAAAGACACACCCTCCGACATATTTGACCCCACCAGCTCCTGCCCCACCAGCCCCTGCACCCTCGGGCTCAACTACGGTGGTGGTCACAAACACGGAGAAGAAGGACAGACAGAACATCATAAATGCCTTCAAGGGGAAGAAAGGAGGAGTGGCAAGTCTCATGCTATATGCCAAGACGAGCTCAGACAAAGACTCTGATGCTTCGCTTTTGAGCAAGCTCAAAGAGATCAATGCCTGCATGAAGGCTTTTCCTTGCGACGAAACGCAGGAATACGAGGCCCTTGTTACTGTTTTTGACCAATCTCTAGTCTCGGAGGGACTTGATCTGACACAGTACAAGTTTTTGAGAAAGAAGGAGGAGATTAAGAGAAACAATGCAACAGGCCTAGACGCTCAGTGTGAACTGGCGGTGGCCACACTCATTTCATATTTTCAATCTCATGGATACCAGCATCTCTGCACTGGTACTCTCATAGGATTTGAAATCTTTGAGACAGTGGCGATGAGTTTGAGGAGTGCTGTTGGCTTGGCGGCGACCCTTACGGAGGTAGTTTCCTCCTATGGGCTATTCTATGGCCGCAAGTCGATCATCCTCTATTTCTTTTCGGCGTTACACACAGTTAACCCGAGCAAGCTTACTCAGCTCATACAACAATGCTCGACGTTTAGCTCAGTGAAGTCCAAGAACTTCCTCGAGACACACGTGTTCGAAAATACGGTTCAAAGCGTTGCTCCGTCAGCACTGTTTCAAGAAGTGATGAGTGCATGCTCAAACATGGACTCGCTCACGGAGGCACATACGGCACAGGCAGGCGGTGTACCTGTTGGCGCACAAGCCACGTACACAAACAGAGTTGCCGGTTGGAAGAGACAGAGAGAGCCAGACCTGAAGACCGCATGTTGGAGGTGGTTCGCGGGCTTGCAGTGTAAGGCACAGATGGAGAACAGAGACTGCTCTTTCAATCATGATAGGCAGAACCCAACAGCAAGGGCAAATTTTCTGAGCAGGACGGAAGGCAAGGAACCGGGCCTTTTCAAAATATGCTTCAGATTGCCGCTGTGAACGAAGGTTGGTATGCCAATATGTGTGATGATGAGGAGTTACGAGAGGCAATCATTACCTACATGAAGAGGATGAAGGAGAAGAAGGAGGAAAGGGAGAGACAAAAGAACTTAAAGGCCTCTCAAAGAGGACGAGAAGGAGGAGCAGGAGCAGGAGGACGAGGAGGAGGAGGAGGAGGACGAGGACGAGGAACATGGAGAGGAGCCTCGAGGTGGCAGGGAACCCCTCAGAGAGGAAGAGGAGGAGGTCGGGGATATACCCCTTATGGAGGGAGAGCTGTTCGAGCTCCAGCCCCCCCACCCAGAGGAGGAGGAGGCTCGTGGGCAAGCTCCAACCCGAATTTCGGTCGAGCTCAGGCCTACAACACTGCCTCGGAGACCGATACGTCATCCTACCAGGACACTACTCAAGGTAATCGTTTCGAGGTGGTGGAATGACTGGAGGGGGAAGAAGAGAGGAAGGAGAAGACTGGGAAGTTTAACCCTAAAGTCACAGTGCTTTCTAATGCTGTTGTGCAGACTGGGCCAACGCTTCCTCTATGTGAAAACAAAGATGTGGGTACACAGAGACTGCAGCCCCAAGGTAGTCTCATACCCGTTCATACAGCACGGTTACCAATGATAACTGATGCAAATAGGAAGGCGAGACTTGCGATGGAGGCGAGGAGGCCAATGGCAGACGTATCGCCTCGGCAAGCAAACAACCTCGAACAGACTCAATGCCTACGGTCGCGGCGGGTGGCGAGCAAAAAGACAATGTGTGTACTCGAGTACCACAAGACAATGTCGCTCAAATAGTAAACGCACCAGTACCGCAGAATAATAAAAATGTTAATGAGGTGAAGCAGGAGGAGAAGAAGGAGGAGTTGAAAAACTTAGAGACAAGACTCCAAAATTTGGAACGTAAAGTTCTTGTTCTCGCAGCCAATATACACAGGCCCGATGCTCTGTGTTATACGGAACTTTATTGTGAAACATTGAAGACAATATTAAAAGTTGGTAATGATACGATGGCGAATATTAATATTGTCGGCCGGAAGTTTTTAAATTGATACCGGGACTGGGTGGACGGAAATATGAAAAAGTCAACGGGCACTCTCAAAGGAGTGAGCAGCCGGACGGATATCACGGGAATCATCACACTGACCTTTAAATTGAAATCCGCACGAGTATACCGTATGGACCTCTATGTCGTCCCCGGTTACCACGGGTCAATATTACTATCGTATGACCAATTGGGTACGATGGGGGCTGTGATTGATTGCGCCGCACGGCGAGTGATATATGGAGTAAAAAGAGGAGAAGAGAACGATATTGATCCCTTCAACGCTACTGACTCTTATGAGGCTTATGAGCTGAGTCTAGCGACGGATCACAAAAAGATGGCCATCGCACATGAGGCACTTGAGGTGTACGTTCACCCCCATGTCGTAAGACCGGATGAACTGTCCTGGACCGACAATTGGGAATCCCAAGTGTGCACTGTCACAGTTCCGACATGCCATTGGGACAAAAAGTCTATTGATGACTTAATCGAGAAGCGAAAGGAGGAGATTATATGTGTCGCACAAAGAAGC
>WBZZ01005387.1:0-35000 GCA_019918135.1 Paulinella micropora
CACCACCATACAAACGCATAGTGGCAATATTCTTTAATAAAAGTGTTTGCGAAAAAAACATGCACCCTAGCTCCCCACGCGCGCGCTCTCTCTCTCTCTCTCTCTGTTACTCACAGATACCGTTTGGAATAAGCCCCATACGCACCCCTTAAACCAGAAATGGGTCATATGGAGACAAAGTACTCCTGGTTTACCTAGCTGGTGTTACATATTCTACCCTGTATTCATCATACATATTATTAAAAACATACACTCTATATATACTATTAAAAACATATATACTTTCTCTCTGTCTCTCTCTCAATCTCTCTCTCTCTCTCTCTCAATCTCTCTCTCTCTCTCTCTCTCTCTCTCTCTTCTCTCTCAATCTCTCAATCTCTCAATCTCTCTATTTCTCTTTCTTTCTCTCTCTCTCTCTCTCTCTCTCTCTCTTCCTCTTTCTTTCGATCTCTCTCTCTCTCTCTCTCTCTCTCTCTCCCCTCTCTCTCTTTCTCTCTCTCTCTCAGTCTCTCTTTCTTTCTCTTCCTTCCTCTCTCTCTCTCTCTCTTTCTTTCTCTTCCTCTTTCTCTCGATCTCTCTCTCTCTCTCTCTTCCTCTTTCTTTCTCTCGATCTCTCTCTCTATCTCTCTCTCACTCACTCTCTCTCTCTCTATCTCACTCTCTCTCTCTATCTCTCTCTCTCTCTTCTTTCTCTCTCTCGCTCTCTCTCTCTCTCGCTCTCTCTCTCTCGCTCTCTCTCTCTCTCTTTCTTTCTTTCTTTCTCTCTCTCTCTACATATATATATACATATATATATATATATTCTCTCTCTCTCTCTCTCTCTGCTAACACGAGCACATACAGAGCCGTAGAACGACAAAATAGGTGCTGAAAACAGACAGAAGGAAGGAGGGAGTGCTCGTGTTACCAGAGAAAGAGAGAGAGAGAGAGAGAGAGAGCGCGTGGAGCTACTTCCTTCTGTCTGTTTTCAGCACCTATTTTGTCGTTCTACGGCTCTGTATATCAATTTTCACGGAGAATAAGTTGTCGACGAGTGACTTCCAGCTACTTCCTCTCTCCTTCCTTCTGTCTGTAAATGCATCTTCAGCACACTATTTTGGAGACCTACGGCTCTGGATATCAATTTTCACGGATGGTAAGTCGTCGAAGACTGACTCTAAATCTCGATAAAAGGTGATATTTTTTGCACATGTAGGACGCAAAAATAATAATAATAATAATAATAATAATAATAGGCTTCCTCAGACTATAGCATCAGATCCAGATCCTGGACATGTGCCTCCATTAATAATAATAATAATAATAATAATAATAATAATAATAATAATAATAATAATAATAGTGCTTCTCTGTCAATGGCTGATGCAAATCTGCACATGCGCCTCCATCGTCTCACCCGTGAGGGGAGTACGAAGAATTGACGATAGGCTCTAATGACACCCCGCACGGGCAGTTCCAACACTTCCAGACGGACCGGTATGTTCAATGAAAATACTGGTGGCACCGACGGGAATCGAACTGGCGACAGGGCCCAGATGGTAGAACTTGACCACTGGGCTATCACGGTGTCAATAATAATAATAATAATAATGATAATAGTGCTTCTCTGTCAATGGCTGATGCATTTCTGCACATGCGCCTCCATCGTCTCACCCGTGAGGGGAGTACGAAGAATTGACGATAAGCTCTAATGACACCCCCGCAAGGGCAGTTCCAACACTTCCAGACGGGCCGGTATGTTCAATGAAAATACTGGTCCAGACGGATCGGTATGTTCAATGAAAATACTGGTGGCACCGACGGGAATCGAACTGGCGACAGGGCCCAGATGGTAGAACTTGACCACTGGGCTATCACGGTGTCCATAATAATGATAATAATAATAATAATAATAATAGTGCTTCTCTGTCAATGGCTGATGCATTTCTGCACATGCGCCTCCATCGTCTCACCCGTGAGGGGAGTACGAAGAATTGACGATAAGCTCTAATGACACCCCCGCAAGGGCAGTTCCAACACTTCCAGACGGGCCGGTATGTTCAATGAAAATACTGGTCCAGAAATAGACCGATATGTTCAATGAAAATACTGGTGGCACCGACGGGAATCGAACTGGCGACAGGGCCCAGATGGTAGAACTTGACCACTGGGCTATCACGGTGTCCAATAATAATAATAATAATAATAATAATAATAATAATAATATCTCCTCGTGCTCTTTGCTTGTTTTGTGCATCTGTTTTCTTTTCTTTGCTATTGATTTTTTTTTTTTAGCCTATATTTTATCTCTGTTTGTTCTCTTTCCTACTCTGACTCATTTCAATATTGAGTTTTACTACAAGTTCAACACACTGATGATTAAAATTCTAAGTTGAAAAAAAAAAAAAAAAAAAAAAAAAGAATTAAGCTCTTCTTTATTCTTCTCTCGTCTCTTTCTCATTAAACCTTGCTTACTGTAAAAAAACTATGTTACCCTATCTATTCCTCTCTCTTCATCTCCGCCTCAGGCAACGACTCAAGAAGATGCCGACTTGCAGAAACCCGAAGCCGATACACACTCTACCCAACTCTCTCTCTCTCCCCTGCAATCCCAACCACCTGCCTCACCCGCTACAAATGAAAATAAACACGCACCTCCAGCATCACATGCTGCCTCACCTTCACTATCACTTACATCTGCCTCACCTGACTCTTCACATGCATCACAACACATGCCTAACACTGACTCTCGATCTGGCCCTGACCTACAGACAGGCACTACTATCCTTGAAATGTTTCCATGCATTGCAACACACCCCACATGGGAATCATTACCTGTTGATATGCAACGCATCTTTCAGACTTCTGCACATAACAATTCATCAAACCGCTTTCTAGTGCTCTGAGCAGGTGGGACGCAGGCGTTGCTGATGACGCTACCCTACACAACGCTATCCTCGCCTTCCTAGCCTTCCCATCACTAGCCCTTCAACTGTCCAGACGAAGACCGAGGAAGAAGCTTGAAGCTCAGCTACAACGCCTCAGCATGCCATCATCAATCAACTCCGCCTGCATGCCGGCCCCTCCTGCTGATGATGACCGGCGGCCAAACCTTGATACAAAGGAACGGCTGATCAGGAACATCAAACGCATCACGAAGGGTAAGAAGACCCATAAATCCGATAAGATTACCAATCTGGATGCGCCTGCGGATATAGCCGATCCCAAAGTACAAGAAAAGCTTGCTCATAAGCTGCTGAAGCGAGCTCCTAGCTCAAACAGCAGCGCTTTACCAAGCCCACCTACTGTGGTATTGGTAAAAATTGAAGAAGCTAATGTACGGGCAGCTATATCCCAGCTCCAGCGCGATAATCTTTGAGATATTTATGGATGGACGCCCAAGCTCCTCCTATATCTTCTCGACGATCCTAACAGCAAGGATCGCCTCATCAGCCTATTATCTCACCTTGCACACAACAACATTCCTGCAATGACGAGACCCCACACTACGTGTCCAAGACGGCATGGGAAAGTGGTACAACGAAAAGAAAGAAAAGCTGCGGCCACTCTCGTGGGGATGTAGCCTCCTTTCTATCGTCGATCGTGCCATTACTATCAAGCATGATCGGGCGCCAGGAAAAGATACGCTCTTGCATCGTACACAATACGCTGTAGGCTTGAATGGAGGATCTCAAGCCGCTATCCTCACCATCCAGTCCATCCTCTCCTGCCCAGCCGCCCCTTCCCCAGCCTGCATTATCTTGGATGTAGAGAATTTCTTCAACAGCAGGGAAAGGAAAGCAATGCTTCAAGCTGCCTGCAATCAAGAGAAGCTTAAGTACCACTACGGCTGTATCGACCTACAATATGGCAGTGATGCGGAATCATGGGTTGTCTACAAAGATCGGTCTGGCAAACCATACATTGGCATGGGTCACAATGATGGCTGTAATCAAGGCTATTCTCTATCAATGGCACTGGCATGCAACTCCATGATTGGCCTTACGGAGGAAGCACTTGAGGATACGCGAGCAGAGTGTATATCGTATGCAGACAACTTTCACTTCGTGGGTACCGACGCGGAATCAGTCGTCGCTGCCACCAAGAAGTTTCATCGCCAATAAGCCTTATGATTTCAACTTCAACATTGAATGCATCCTCTGGCGGTCACGCCATCCACCGCCACAATCACTCATCGACTTTGCAACGGAACATGGGAAACCAATCAAGCACGGGTGGACGAAGACGCTCAAGGGCATAATTGGCGACTTCAAGGATGACGAATGGAAGCAAGAGATGATGAACGAGATATCTAAGGACGCATTATCCAAAATCTTTGACGCTCTCAAGGATGAGAGAATGGAACATCAAATTGCATACCACACTTTATCCAAAACATTGCCTAGCTATCTTGTTCATATCATGCGCACCGTCCCCAAATCTCTCTTCTCAAACATCATCAACCAGATCGATCATCACATGCACGACACATTCTTGCATGTCTTTGGTGTAGATGCAGGTGCCTTTCACTCGCTACCTGATGACGTGCAGAACTCAGTTCGTGCTCAAGCCTGCCTGCCTGTACACTCATGTGGCTTCGGATTGTCTGATGTTAAGGCTCTTGCCCCCATCGCATACGCTGCATCACTTGCAGACGCTGCACCCAGGATCTGGGCCGCGCTTGAGATAGTGAATCCTAGCTATGTTGCCTCCGTTTTGAGTGCTGATAATAAGTATCATCCTAACCCTCTCCCTCTCTTCTTAGAAGTCTGTCCTACTCTGGATCGACTGCGCGCTCAGGCGAATGACAACCCAGTAACAAAGCACCCGAGCGGCATCAACCTCTCCATCCCCATCACCACTCTTCTTCCCCTTTGCGATGACCTTACTTCTCTCTCTTACCCTTCATTTATACAACACTATGCTCTACCCTCCTCTCCATACCTATCTGCTCGTGCCGATGTTGATAATTATGCTCTGCGTTTTTGCAAATTACAAAAATGCTTTCTTGCTCAGCACAACTTTCAGCGATTTGAGAACTGGCGAGCACGTGACGTCCCCGACGTTGAACGAGTCCGTCAGAACGCTCTACTTGCTGAAGGAGCTAACATTGCTCTTAAATGCCCACCCATCAACAGATACCTCGTACTTAAAGATCAGGCATGGGATCTCATGGGACTAAGGCGTGCCGGCCTCGTCGACCTATCAAAAGAACGGCCACCCGACCCAGGACCTTATGCTTGCTGCGAATGCAAAGCTACCTTTCTCACTCTGTCTGCACTTGAAACACACACAGACAAAATCACACACAAGCGCGGTTCAGCTGCTAAGCTCAAAGCATGATGGCCTTGTAAAGCTATTGTATGAGGATGTTTCAAAGGTAGGTGGGATGAACGCAAAGCTCGAGCCTCGTTACTACAATGACGAGAAACGATGGGTCGACCTCGCTGTTTTCCCCTCTGCGAATACTACCTCTCCACACTGATCTAGCAGTCACCAACCCTATCGCTCCATCCTATGTCGAAGATACCATTCGCGACGTGTATGCTGCCATCGAGAAGCGTGAAACCCAAAAAAATCAACAAACACGCGGAAGGATGTAAGCAGGCTGGCGCGGAATTCATCCCATTTGTCATGTCTAGCTTGGGTGGATTTGGAATGCAGGCTCAAGTCTTCATGAGGAACATCGGTGAGCAGGCAGAGTCTAGGCAGCATTCTATATGCCATCGATCTACACTCCGCAAGCGTACGCTCTACGGATCAAGGCTATTCTTCACTTTGCAGTCCATCGCTGGAATTACATCAACTGGATGCATCAACTCAGGAAGTCCAACTGCCTACATCCGCACAGACTCCCACAGCGAGCTATCAGGCTCGCCTCTGCTTTCCCATACAGGGAATCGCGTCGATTTGAGTGATTAGCTTTTAGATTATGAGCACTCTGACTAGGACTATTGATATTTATGAATTAGTTTCTACTATTTGTACGTTTTATTCTTATTAAAATATTTTTCTTGAAAAAAAATTCAAACAGACGGATGCATCAAATGCACGTTAAAATATTAAATACGCCTCTTCAAACTTTGCTTCTTCTTCACCGGTCTTCAGGGAATCTGCTTTGGTGAAGACAGTATCAAAGTTTTTCCCTTTCCCTGTGGGCAATTGCCGTTTTGCCCAGAACGGAATGCATGGAATGGCTTTTTCCCGTGCACAGCCTCTGCCTTTTTTCCGTGAAAACTCTGCCACGCGTACCTTCTTGTGATGTTTCGTGTGTTTCAATAAAGGTTTGCACTCTGCTGTTTGCAGGTTGTGATGTTTAGAGAACGACTCAAGTACTAACTCAGGGACTATGCCTCTGAAAAAGTAAGACGCCTCAGTCTCGCCTCATGACTTCTCGACAAGTTACGTATGTATGTTATGTATGTACATATGTACAAAAATGCACGTATGTACATATGTACATATGTACATATGTATGTATGTATGTATGTATGTATGTGTATGTATGTATGTATGTATGACATAAGTACTGACATAAGTATGTATGTATGTATGTATGTATGTATGTACACATGTATGTGTGTACACACATATATACATATGTATGTACATAATGTACATACATGCATACATACATACATAATACATAACATACATACATAACATACATAACATACATACATACATACATACATACATATATACATATATACATACATACATACATACATACATACATACATACATATGTACATACGTATGTACATAATGTACATGCATACATACATACATATGTGTACATATGTACATATGTATATATGTATGTATGTATGTATGTATGTTATGTATGTTATGTATGTATGTTATGTATGTTATGCATGTATGGTATGTTATGTATGTTATGTATGTATGTTATGTATGTTATGTATGTTATGCATGTATGTATGTATGTATGTATGTATATATGTATGTATGTATGTACATATTGTATGTATGTATGCATGTATGTAATGATGTAATGTATGTAATGTATGTATGTATGTATGTATGTATGTTATGTATGTAATGTATGTTATGTATGTTATGTATGTTATGTATGTTATGTATGTTATGTATGTTATGTATGTTTTGTGTATGTTATGTATGTTATGTATGTTATGTATGTTATGTATGTATGTATGTATGTTTTAAGATGTATGTATGTTTTAAGATGTAAGTATGTATGTATGTATGTATGTATGACATATGTATGTATGTATGTATGTATGTATGCATGTACTTATGCATGTATGTATGTATGTATGTATGTGTGCTGTATGTATGTGTATGTATGTATATATGTATGTATGTATGTGTGTATGACATATGTATGTATGTATGTATGTATGTATGTATGTATGTACATATGGATGCATGTTTGTGTATGTATGTATGTATTTATGTGTATGCATGTATGTATGTGCGTATGTACGTATGTATGCATGTATGTATGTATGTATGTTTTAAGATCGAGAGACTCGCATATTCCTCTCGCCGTATGTATGTATGTATGTGCGTATGTATGTATGTATGTATGTATGTATATGTATGTATGTATGTATGTATGTATGTATGTATTCATGCATGCATGTATGTATGTATGTATGGATGGATGGATGGATGGATGGATGGATGTATGTTATGTATGTTATGTATGTTATGTATGTTATGTATGTTATGTATGTTATGTATGTTATTTATGTATGTATGTATGTATGTATGTATGTATGTAATGTATGTATGTATGTATGTATGTATACATGCATGCATGCATGCATGCATGCGCATGTATGTATGTATGTATGTATGTATGTATGTATGTATGTATGCATGACATGTAGTATGTATGTAGTATGTATGTAGTATGTATGTATGTATGTATGTATGTATGTATGTATGTATGTATTGTTATTTGTATGTATGTATGTATTTATGTATGCATGTATGCATGTACGTATGTATATATGTATGTGTATGTATGTATGTATGTATGTATGTACGTGTGTTAAAAAGATTGAGAGACTCACTAGTCCTCCCACCTTCTACAAGAACATCACACGCAGCTTACGCTCTCTCAAGTTGTGCACATGTGGATCATGTGAAATACCCGGTTGTTGGAACGAAGCGTGAATTTGATGCGTGAATTTCCGAGATTTTTAGATAGGAGATGTAGGCAAGGGTGTGTAAGGAATGGATAAAGGTGTAGAAAGAAGGGAGGAGGAAAAGAAGAGAAAATGTAAGAAAGGGCCGGAGAGAGACTACTTTTTGAAATTGGAATGGCCATATTGCCAAGCGTGTGCCGAGAAGAGAAGGACCGAAACCGAATCGCATAGAGCACACACCAGACAACACAGCCACCCCATGAGTGCATTATCTTTTACGGACATGTGAGAAAAGGAAAGAAGAGATCGATTGTGGATGTATAAGACAGATGATGAAATAGGATGTGTAGGAGATAAAATTGAGCAGGTGTGATGGGAGGAAAGGAAGAGATATGTTGAAGAGTGGAACCTTGTATGTGCAGGAAGGCAACAGATAGGCTGAGAATGCTGAGGGCGAGCAAGCGATTGGTTGTGTGGGCAAGAGAAAGAACGGGGCAAGGCAGAAAAACACCAGTATTAGCGAAAAAAAATTGTCGGAAAAAGGGGGTTTACCATTTTCTTGGCAACGGAAAAGAGCGTGAAAAAAGGTGAAAGGTGGCACTGTTGAAAAATGGGGATGCTGTAAAAGAGTGTTTTAGTGGTATATAGAATACTAGAGAGGCGATAAAAATGTATGTATGTATGTATGTATGTATGTATGTATGTATGTATGTGTATGTATGTAATGACCTTATACAGACAGGGCACCTAAGCGCTCCCACCGTCTGTTTTACGAACGTGTGTCTCTATACTAAGCCAAGATTTTAAAAAGGTGGGGTAAGGTTAAGTTTAATGTCAGTAAATTGAAAGGGTGGGTGTAGGAATAGGCATATGGGAGAAAAATGAAGTATTAGGAGTGTTGTTATTAGTAAGTAATGGTTAGGATAGGTGTGTTGCCAAGTGATATGTATGTGTGATATGTGTGAAAAGACCTGTATGGCGGAGCGAAGGGAGAAGGTGTGTCGATATGGAGAAAGTGATAGATGTAATAGTATACCTGACTTTGAAGTTCGTCTATGTGGTGAACATAGAGCATACAAGGACGAAAATTCTTTCTTTACCCTGTCGATACGGTATACGTAGTTATGCAGGTATGTAGATCGGCAGAACATGTGGTCGCCAAGGATTAGTCATGTGTGACATACGAGCATCACTGCATTTCTTGCGTCTTTTGTCCATACCGTTTGTGTAGTTATACAGGTATGTAGATTGGCAGAATAGTACTCACATACACATTGGGTGAGCAACCCACTTTCGTGGTATGAACATGGGTGGACTAAGCCTGGCCCCAGAGGGGTGAACAGGACATAGCCCTCCTGCAAGGCGCTTCGCTGGTGTCCGAGAACATCCGTAGGTGGCTTACAGGCGTTTTGCATGTTAAAAAGATGGAGAGACTCACGTAGTCCTCCCACCCTCTACGAGAACAACACTCGCAGCTTATGCTCTCTCAAGTTGTGCACATGTGTCATATGAAATACCTGGTTGTTGGAACAACCGTGAATTTGATGTGTGAATTTCCGATATTTTTAGATAGGAGATGTAGGCAAGGGTGTGTAAGGAATGGATAGAAGTGTAGAAAGAAGGGAGGAGGAAAAGAAGAGAAAATGTAAGAATGGGTAGGAGAGAGACTACCTTTTGAAATTGGAATACCCATATTGTCAAGCGTGTGCCGAGAAGAGAAGGACCGAAACCGAATCGCATAGAACACACACCAGACAACACAGCCACCCCATGAGTGCATTCCTTTATGTATGTATGTATGTATGTATGTATGTATGTATGTATGTATGTATGTATGTAGGTGATTTTGTATGTGAGTATGTATGTATGTATGTATGTATGTATGTATGTATGTATGTATGTATGCATGCATGTATGTATGTATGTATGTATGTATGTATGTATGTATGTTATGTATGTTATGCATGTTATGCATGTTATGTATGTTATGTATGTTATGTATGTAATGTATGTAATGTATGTAATGTATGTAATGTATGTAATGTATGTAATGTATGTATGTATGTGATGTGATGTGATGTAAATGTAACATATGCATACATATACAGACATATACATACATATACATACATTCATATACAACATATACATACCATACCATACAAGACAAGACAAGACAAGACAAGAACAAGACAAGAACAAGACAAGATAAGACAAGATAAGACAAGACATACATACACTACAAACATACATTGCAAACATGTATTACAAACACACATACATACACACATACATACATACATGCATACAGTACGTACGTATATACATACATACATACATACATACATGCATACATACATACATACATGCCATACATATACATGCATGCATAAACATGTGTACATATACATGCGTACATACATACATTATGTATGTATGTATGTATGTATGTATGTATGTATGTATGTATGTGTGTATGTAGGTACGTACGTACGTACTATGTACGTACGTACGTATGCAGGTATGTATGTAGGTATGTACGTAGGTATGTATGTAGGTAAGTAAGTAAGTAAGTATGTAATGTATGTATGTATGAGTTCTTGTATGTATGTATGTATTTTATGTATGTATGTATGTATGTATCTATGTATGTATGTACGTATGTATGTATCTATGTATGTGTGTGTATGCATGTATGCATGTATGTATGCAGGTATATGCATGTGCGTTTGTTTGTATGAGCGCATGTTTGTATGTGATATGGTATGTTTGAATGTGTACGTTACACCTGCATGTTTCAATGTATGGATGCACATTTTCTACTCTGCAACATGCGTACTTCTGCGTGTGGCTTCTTCCAGGTGCCCACTCGGATACAACCCGCACGCGTGGTCGGTCCCATGTTGTTTGTTCGCTCGTATGCTTACCGTCGTTGTTCTGCTCGCGCTTGCAGGAAAAAGGACATATGCGGTACTTGCGCTCGCTCCAAGGCGGCGCATGAGAGTGGTGGTGGCAAGTCGGGTGCGGGTCATGTTCGCAAGAGCAGCAAGGACCTGTCCGCACCCAGCCGCGCCAAAGTGCCGCCCAAGTCGCTCAGCGCCAAGAAAGGCAGCAAGAGCGGCGCCAAAAGCGGTGCCGCGCGGACCGCCTCGACATCCCCGCGCAACGGCTCCAAGACCAAAGTGGGCAGCAGCGTCAAGAGCCCAAGTCCTGTCCTTTCCATTGCCACTTGCTTATTCCTTCACAGCCTCTTGCTTGCTCCTCTTGGCCTGCTGTAGGAAGTGCCAAGTCCGGGTCCAAGAGCCCCAACGCATCACCCCCGGTCAACTTGCTCGGCCAATTACCTTGTCACGCTGCCTGGCGCTGCAGAACGAAAGCGAGACTGAGCAAGAGAAGCCCAGCCAGACCGCAGCCCCACAAGAGAAGCCGACTCAGTCCAGCACGGCGCCTGCAGACAGCGGTGCGATGCCAGCCTCGCCTCTCTCTCAAAAGCGCTCCACCCCGCACCTGCATAAATGAGCAAGTACACATGCTAATGCTAGAAGGCAGCATTGCAGCTATTAATCTAAGCTGTTCGTTTATGAATGTGCTTGTTCTTGCATTCATATTGTGCATGTCAAATGTGATAGGTGCCACAGCGGTTCCCCCGATCAGGTCCAACAGCAGTGGTTTTTCACTCAGCGATGTATCAAACCCTCTGGTGCAACTTAGCGTGCCTGAAAGCTCCAAGGAAGCAATCCCAATCCCAGGTGAACGAGCACGGCGCCCCTGTCTAGCATGTCCATCTGTTGGGACTCATCTTCTGCCTCGATGCTTTTGTCTACAGCGCCCAAGAAAGAGGTCCATCTCTCCCCTGCGAAATCAGGTCCTGCAGGGCTGAGATTTGCTTGTTGGAAATATCACGCGTGTACTGTCAGCTCCTCTCACCCAGACGGACCGCATTTCCTCATTACAAACCTTTACCAAGGTTGTCCCTTCCTTATGCATGCTTTGTTGATCGTCTTTATCTCTCTCTCTCTCTCTCTCTCTGCCTCTCTCTGTCTCTCTGCCTCTCCTCTCATCTTCTTTGCCCTGCTCGTGGCTGCTCATCAGGCCTCCACCTCGACGGAGCCCGCCGTGGGGAGCGGTTCGGATGTGGAGCGCATCTCACAGCTGGAAGCGTTGCTCAACCTCAGCCGCATGTACGAAGCGTCTGCGCGCAACGAGACCACCAAAAAGGTGGCCGAGACTGAGAAGCACTACAAAGAGAAGTTGCAGCAACTGGAAGCTCAGCTCGAAGAGAAGAAAGCTGAATGCTTAGACCTAAAGTCAGCGAAAGACGACCGTGTGGAAGGCTTGAATCTGCTGTTGAAATCTACGCGGGCGGAGCTGGCAGCAGCCCAGGCCGCCAGCAAGGCCGGCGCCGCAGACACGCAGGCCGACCATGCCGACAGCACACATGAACTGGCTGCAACCAAAGAGAAACTGGCGGCGGCGGAGACCGCGCTGCAGGAAATGCAGGCGAAGCTCGCTGAAGCTGAGGCCAAAGTGAAAGCAAGCCAGGAAATGCAGGCCAAGCTCGCAGAAGCTGAGGCCAAACTGACAGCAAGCCGGCACGGTAGTGGCGCCTTGAATGCACTACAGGCCAAGCTGGAGCAAGCCGATTTTAACCTGCTAGACAAGAACTCGAAGAGTGATAAGCGCATCGCAGCGGATCTGCAGGCCAAGCTGGCAGAAGCTGAGGCCAAACTCAAAGCAAGCCAGGACCGCAGTAGTAGTGACTTGAAGGCACTACAGGCCCAGCTAGATCAAGCCGAGGCTAACGCCAAGGATAAGAGTGCCAAGAGTGATGAGCGCATAACCACACTAGAAAAGGAGGTTGCCGCTTTGACTCGGAAGCTACATGACACTGAGGCCGCAGCTGTTTTTTCATCTTCGAAAAATGAGGGCGAGAGTGTGGCCAAGGCTGAGTTGGTAGATGTCTTGAAGACGCTCAAGTCAAGCCAAGAGAAAGAGAGAGCCACGGCCGAAGAGCTTTCCCTGGTGAAGACGAGACTGGACAAGGCCGAAGCGGAAATAAAAGAGAAGAGCGGACAGGCCAGAGAAGGCAGTGACCGCATTTCATCTATGGAGGCTGAACTGATAGCAAGTCGGACCAAACTCGACGAGGCAGATGCCAAACTCAAAGCATCCGAGGCCGCAGCTAAGGCATCGGCTGCGTCCTATACGGTCGACAGCACTCGCGTGGCTGAGCTGGAGGTCTTGCTGCAGCAGAGTCAAAAGCGCGCCGAAGCTTTGGAGCAGCAAATGACAGCAACAGACAGATCGTTGAAGAGCGAGCTGCAAACTCTTGAGAAGAAGCTTACTGAGGCAGACGCAGAACTTAAGTCCACTAAGGAGAAAGAGAGCGTAGCGTCCAAAGAGCTTGCACTGATCAAGACACAGGAGGGTGAGGCTCAGGCTGCAAGCAAAGAGAAGAGTGACAGAATCGAATCACTGGAAGCTGAGCTGAAAAAACACAAAGACCAAGAGGGCACTGTGCGCGCTCTGCAGACCAAGCTTGACGAGGTGGATACCAAGCTCAAGAAATCGGAGGCCGCAGTCAAAGCGTCGTCGTCCGGTGCGACAGAGAACACTCGAGTGGCGGAGCTGGAGGTCTTGCTGAAGAAGGGCACAGAAACAGAGAGCTCTTTGCGAGGAAAAATTCAAGGCTTGCAGAAAGAACTTTCAGAAGCACGGGAAAAACTCAGCTCTCTAAGCAGTGGGACGAACTCGGGTGCGCTGGAAGGGGAAGCTGAATCACAAAAGCTAACGCATCATTTGCGACCCAAGGTGAAGCGTGGCGGCGCAAAACGATCCACAGCACCGTCCTTTCAAGGGATGTCGACCAGCAATGCTGAAGCTACTGTAAATTGCCTTATCTTTTGCATCCTGCCCCTCCAAACAAATCTTAGCGTTAAGGATAAAAGGCTTCTGAACTTTGTTGCTGTTGCTGTAGTTGTTGTTGCTGCTGCTGCTGCTGCTGTTCTTGTCAAATTACATCCTATTACATTACATCACATCACATGACATTAAATTATATGTTGTTGTGGTTTTTTGTGTTTGCTAGCCTAGAATCACACTGGCGACCATGACGGAGGAGGAGCAGCGCGATGCGGCTCGCGCGTCGGCGGCGCCTGTGGAGGAGGCAATTGCGGCCGAGGAGAGCAAAGCGGCGCCTAGCAACCAGTTCCGCATGCCAGCCGCCGCCATGATGACTGTCAAGCTCAAAAGCAGAGCCACTTCGGCAAAAGGTCTGGCTGGGGTGGAAGCACGTGTATTTCCAAGGTTCTGGTGTGTATTGCAGGAAATAGCCACGCACGCAAGCCGCCGTTCGAGGTGCCGCTGGAGAACGAGGACGCGGTGCTGGACGCGATGGAGGCGCTGGGCGAGCGCGGCAACCGTACCTGCTGGGTCATGCTCACCTACGGCAAAGGTAGTAGATCAGGCAACCGCAGCATTGTCCTCCTGCTTTGAGCATACGTATATCATATATATCATGTATATCATACATATCATACATATCATGCATATCATACATATCATACATATCATACATATCATACGTACATAAGAGGTGTCTCAAAAGAAAGAGCCCACTTTGAATCTCTTCCTCTCTGGAAACAAGGCCTAGATAGCTGGTTTTATTTCATGTGCATACAACCCAGGCCTCGTCTGTTAGTGTGATCTAACCTATAGCTTTGTGTGGGGCCTGAACCCCGTCGAAAGAAGGAAAGGGAGAAAAAATGGGAAAATTCTTAAACACTTTTTTGGGGCGTTCGCAAATGGGATGTCCTTCATGTTTGGTCGTCCTTACCGAAGGAATGTCCCAGAATGGATCTGAGTTGGAATGACCTAGCATGCCCCAAAGACGTTCCACAGCAGGCAGCAACCCCGAGCCTCAAGCTCTTGTTCCATGATAAATCCAAGATGGAATATCGAAAAAGTTAAACTTGAATTCTTTGAATTTTCAAAACCATTACTTTCAATTTTGTTTCTATCAAAAGAAGTCTGAGATAGCTGCTTTCACTCTATATGCACAAAGTGCAGGAGACGTGTGATCATGAGACATGCCTACATGCACGGGCCTTTGAAAGATTATATATTTCGTGGCGGGCTATATAGATGATAAAACAAATGCAGCATCTCTGACTCGAATAGAAACCGAAGGAATACAGCACAGATTGAGCTTGGTATTTCTGGACAAGAACGCGGGAAAACCGAATGATCCATTCTGGGGTTAGTGAGAAAACATGCTAACGTTTTTTTGTTGTTTAACTCGCGAACAGGAAGATCAGGAGCATAATAGGTTGCATTAGAGAGCGTATGAATAGATATATGCGACCTTACATGTATCCTTGCCTGCGTCTACTTCGGACAAAAATCAAGGAAGACGAGGTTGAGGTACCAGAATTTATCCTGACTTTCCCAACATTCTATCACTTTCTGCCTATCTCGATGTAGAAGGTAAACCGTAGCATATGTGCAGTAGTATAGTAGTACACCTGGCCTGTAGTGTATGTACATGAAATAAAACCAGCTATCTCGGCCTTCTTCCCAAGGAGAAAGAGAATCAAAAGTGGCCCTTTCTTTTTAGACACGTCTTACATAAATACATACATACATACATAAATACAGACATACATACATACATACATACATACGTACGTACTTACGTACATACTTTTTTCTCTTCTTTCTTTCTTTCTTTCTTTCCTTCCTTCTTTCTTTCTTCTGTCCTTTTTTTCCAACCTCCACGTGTTCTCAAGCCTTCGATTTTCAGCGCTCGGGAGAAAAGCTGAAGGAGGAGGGCTGCATGGAAATCTGTGAGTTCCTGGACGACGCACAAGTGCAGTACATTTTCTTTAACCTGTTGGGCAAAGCAGAGGCATCTCCTGAAATCGCTCTCTTGGTCTGGCTCGGGGCCAATTGCAAGGTCAGGGACAAGGCCTCTAGCCACCCCAGGAGCATGGACTTGATGACATTTTCCAAGCGGTTCTTCACCTGCAAGGCCAATATCAAGATCACGGAGAAGGAGCAGGTAGAGATTCAGCACATTGTGGACCAGATGCGCGGGGGTAGTGGGTCGGTGACCAGCAAGTCCAGCACAGCGGTGCAAGACGAACGCGAGGCGCTCGCTCTCAAAGCCGTGCAGCAGACGTCCAACCCAGCTCGCAACTCATCGCCGCTAAAAACTCCTTCCTCTCCCTTTACTCCTTCCTCCACCTTCGGCTCGCTCGACTTGGAACTCAAGGGGCAGGAGAGCGTGAGTGGAGCGCTGGCTGCTATCAAGAACGGGAAGGGCTGGGTGGGGATGACGCTGCAGGGTCGCAAGTTCAACGAGATCTCCGCGATAGGCCACTCCGTCAGCGAGGACGCGCTCACGCCCAGATGGGTGGCCCAGTATCTGCAACCCGATCGCCACGCCACCTTCATCATTCGCTTGGAATCCACCTCCGGACACGGTCTGCTCCTGACGCAGACCGTCTGCCTGCATTGGATCGGCCAGGAGCTGCGGGCGCAGACGGTGGGTCGCGTGAAGGAGGCCACGCCCTTGCTGACCAAGTACTTGGACGAGGCCATGGGCACGCTGCACCTCCACGTGGAGGCGCGCCGGCCCGACGAGGTTACCCGCGAGCAGCTGAAAGAGAAGCTGCAGGGCACGCGGCAGAAGTGGGGCAACAAGAAGGCGGTGTTGAGCACTGGCGACGAGAAGTTCGCCAAGTTTGGCAAAGGCTCCAAGGAAGAAGTGCGATTGGCGGACGAAGTGAAGCTGCTGGCAGAGCTGCGGAAACTGGCCAACGACCCACACGACAGCAGTCTACCGCACCTGGCCTGGGTGCTGATGGGCTACCAGCAGCAGTCCACTAGCGTGCTGGAGATCCAGGCCACGGGCGACGTGCCCGCGCCCGATCTGCTGCGCTCGCCCGTGCCCGACTTCAAGCCCTTGCTCAAGGATGATCAGGTGCAGTTCCTGGCCTACCGCCTGATGCGCATTCCCGGCCAGTACGACGAGGTCAACTCGCAAATGGACCGCGCTGGGCTCTCCAGGCCCAACTACGGGCTGTGCCTGTGGCATGGCCCACAGATCTCCGTCATGCGCAAAGCCGTAAGCTCACACCACTGGAAATTCCTTTCAGACAGGGTGCGGCAGGCCATGGACGAGTATGGGACACCTGTCAGCGTAGGATATGCTCACGCAGAGGCAAGTAAGGACGTGGATGACAGCCTGTTCCTCAACCAGATGAAACTTTTGGATCCTAATAAGTAATAGATAGACAGCAAGTGAACACTTTTTGTAGAAACTGCTTCAACTTCTTGCATAGATTTCTCCCCGTCTCTCTCTCTTTCTCTTCTCTCTTTATTCTTTCGTTTCTTTTGTGGTTTGTTGTGGTTTTTGCGTATTGAATACGATTGGGTGGTGTTATCCTTCATCTTTATTTTTTGCTTAATTCTTGTAGAGTATGACGGCGCCGCGCCTGTCAACTCTGACACTGACAATGAAAGCCAAACTAATTGTGCCGGATCATCGGTAAGCTCATTACGCGAATCGGTGATTAAAACTGATTCATTAAAACGCGTCAGTCGTGAGTTGGGATGACTAACTTGAAAATTCTGACACTGAAAGTGAAAGCCAAACTAATTGTGGCGGATTACCGGTAAGCCTATTACGCGAATCGGTGATTAAAATTTATTAAAACACGTCAGTCGTGAGTTGAAGTGAATGTGCCGGCCGGTTCACAAACTCTCTCGAGATGCTGTGCCCGAACCCCTCTCTTCGATCTTTTCTTGCGCTGGCCTACTTCAACTTGGACGCCTCTCTGTGTCCAGCACTTGAGACTGTTCTTTAAACTCGTGACGCTCCTGACACTGAGCCTATTGTATATTTTTTTCTCTGCGTTGAGATGCCCTCCGAGGCTATGTCAAGCCTAGCACGAGACTATTTGGTTCTGGGTGGGGAAACGTTGAAGTTCCGATCAGCCACGTCCTTGGCGGGCCCTTCTGCGGCGGCTCTCCTCGTGTCAGACTGAGCACCTTAACGATCTGCCAAAACCTTTACCGTTGATATTAATAATTCACTCATTTTGAACAGTTCATTACTACGGATTCTCCTCTGCACGACGTGACGGTTTCGACTTCACTAACTAGTCAAAAGTTTCGATTCCGTTCAGAAATGATTTCAAACGATTAAGTCATCAAAGATCAACACCTATATTGTATTAATTAGACTACCGTACTAAACTGGAGTCAAAGCTAAGTAGATCGTCTGCAAGTTAAACTTTATTAGAAGAACGCACCAAGACAAAAGGCGGGAACGTATTAGGCCGGACACACGTAATGGCTCTAACGACACGCATCATTACATATGCTGGCCCGTACTTTCTGTTAGACCTATTAATATAATATATTAATTAGGTCAGACAGTACGGGCTGGCATATGTAGTGCGTGTCGTTAGAGTCATTACGTGTGTCCTGCCTAATACGTTCCCGCCTTTTGTCTTGGTGCGTTCTTCTAATAAAGTTTATACTGCATACGATAGCACTAACAGCTTAGTGAGCTTTGACTCCGGTTATCAAGGTAGTCTAACAGGTTATGAAGCCTTGAAGCGTGAACATAAAGCCTTTTTCCAGCGTTTTTCGTGGTGTGTGGAAGGCTACCACAGAACAAACGAACCGGTGACGTGCGGAAGGCTGTCACCAAATCAGGTTGTTGGAACGTGCGGAAGGCTGCCGCGTAATTTTAATCGAACTGTTCATTACGAACAAACCCTTACTAATCTAGCTTCACTAGAAATAGTGAGAGCAAATCTGGTAGTCGAGGTTTTCTCCTACCTTCCGCCCTTCGAAACGCTAACATTGCATCTTATAACTCTGACCTAGTCAAAATGAGGCTGGAAACGCCTAAGTACGATCACGGGAAAGAATGGGATCATTGTAGAGCTCAGCCATGACCATTGCCAGCTTCCTCAGGTGCCGAAGCACCCTTGTGCGCATCTCCCCATCACGCGAGTAATCCAGTTGCTTTGGCTTAGTTGGAGTTAGTTGCCCCTTAATGTGCGCCAACGCCCTTCCCATCTCAGCCTTGAATTTCTGAGCCTTTGGGGTATCGTACGGCGCCGCCGCTCGAACTTGTGTCACCAATGACACCGTGTCATCCCCTCTTCCGGGGTCCTTTGAATCTTCCGACTCCTCGAGCACCTCAGTGGAACTCTCATGGACGCTGCCGTACAGCTCCGCCATGTGTTCGCGCCACGGGGTACTTCCGTTTTCCAGGTACACCAGCGGGTCTATTACCTCCTGCGGCGTAGCCAGCATCTCCGGCTTTACCTTCCCCGGGCCGGGCGCTTCGGGTCCCCGTCTCTCCACTGGGCCAGTCGTCGCTGTCTCGGCAATCTTTCCTTCCACCCTCGGGGTTAGGGGGGCATTGCTTCCTCCGTAACTGGAGACTGAGCCTTACTGACCTTAGCTACTATTGGGGTCACGGGATCTTGATCCCTTACTAATCCCACTCGCTTTGAGTCAGAGTCGAACCTCCCGCCATGGGCTGGATCCTTCATTGCCCGGTATTGCGTTACAGCCGCTTTAACCGTGCGATAGGGCACCCTTTCTCGGTACACCTTCCGGTTCCTAGGGACTCCCGATTCTTACCACTTCACCTTATCCCGATTGATGTTCCAATTGTAAAGCAACCCTGACTCCTCCCTCAGGATAGTGAATATGATGGGTACAAATGATCTGTCCCAGTTCACCCCCCGTCTTTGGGCTTCCTGCCGAGTTAGATGTTCCACCATCTTGTCCGGCTTGGCCCGCCCAACCAAGTGTCCGAGGCCACGCTCCTCCATCTCGATCACCAGCCGGTATGCTGGCATTAGCGCCCATTCCCGCGATTCAGCACGAATGCTCTCCTCCACGTAATAGCGCCTCGCTTATCTTGATGGTTGGTGCAAAAAAACATGTCCCCGGTGAGTAATCCAGCGGCGTCAGCCCTCACCTGTTGGTATTCTGACTCCACAGCCTCCTTCCTAGTTCTCATGCACCGATCCCTTCCAAACGTTGAACCGTGGCACCTCCCTTCCAGGCGCTTCCACCACTCCTACGGGCTCGTCATCTTCATGACGTAGGTGTTGAGGCGGTACCTCGTAGGTCTCCGGACCGTACTTCAAAGGTTCAGGTAGTGAATAAATGGAATCGGGTGTTCGAGGAGTAGTCGTTGTTTTGCCCTCCCCGGTGCCGGACTTACGTTTACTCCCGGTTCCCTTCACCATCATCGCTCTAGGCAAGCCTCCATTTCGGAGCCTTCTAAACTCCTTCCAGTTTAGTTGCCATTCCATGTACTGGTCCACTAAACCCGGTCCTGTTGGTATGTGGCGGTACCAGGACGGAGGTATCCACTCCGTCGGGCCCGTTGGTACACCGAAGTTTACCAGCCTTCCTCGTCCCTCTCCATAGTGCCGGAACTCATGCGTCACACCACCACCGTCCCGATATTGCCGCACCGCAATTGGGGCTTCCTCTTCCTCCTCCGAGCTTGAGCCCTCGGGCTCCGTGTCATCGCTGTCCTGAGCGATAGAGTCTTGCCACGGCTCCCAATCTACCCTCCTTCTTCGAGGTCGCGGCCTCTTTACCCCCTTAGGTTCGCTTGGAGTCTGGCCCGGCAGAGACCCTGGGATTTCCTTCGCCTCTCCGTCAGCCATACCATCACGAACTCGTACTGGTATGTAGTCGTACCCAGCATTGCGAAGAACCTCCGCAGCCGCCTCCAATCGAGAGTAGTAAGTGGGATCCTCTGCAGGGCCACCCGAATTGGGCGCGGCAGCCCCGCTCAGATCACCTTCCTCCTCGACAGCCTTCAGCTCACCCCCTACCTCTCGTGCCTCCGCTTCCTGTGTAGGCGTAGTGTCGTTTGCCCTGGGAGCAGCCAAAGCGTTTACGAAGTTGTTGAACTCCTCGAAGTTGCTCACCTCCGGGAACAATCCTTTTGCCTCGCTCTGCGGACTGGGAACGCTGACTAGCACACGACTTTCTTCCTGAGGAGCCGCCTTCACACCCATCGAGGGTGTGGGCTCTTCTTCTCCCTTACTCGCAGTCGGGCTCCTGCCCCTTTTTACCATGAAGGCCCTTGCTGCCTTCCGTTGCTGAAGCAGGCTAAAGGCACGGTTGCGTTCCTCATCTGTCTCGGCATCTGAGCTGTCACTGCTGTCAGCTCCAGGGGATTTCTTCTTTACCATGTCAGCCTTGGCTTTGGATCCGGGCTGCTCTCCCCCTCCGTCAGGGCCATGGGTGCATTTAGGAAGAGGATGATTGCCGCCACACCGCAGACAAGGTTTCTTGCAGTTGGATGCATAATGTCCCTTGCCCTTGCAGTTGAAGCACGTTTTCTCCTTCTTGTTCTTATCCTTCTTACCTTTTTGGGTGCGTTTAGTGCCGCCCTGATCGTCACTGCCCCTCGTGCCCCCTCCATCCTGCTTTCCCTTTTCGGTATGCGAGAACTTGCATTTGCTTCCAAACCGGCAATCCCCTTCCTTGCTAAAGAGAAAGCAAACCCCCTTCAACTTATCGTTCAAATGATGGTATTGGCAATCTCCTCCCTTCTTGCACTCTTGAAGTACGTGCATGGGGTAGAGAAGCGCTTCTTCTTTTCTATCTTAGCTGCATTCACCTTCGCCTTCTTATTTGCCTTTCTCTCTCTCTCTCTCTCTCCTTTTGCAGGTCAATGTCCTTTGCCTTCTTTTTCAACTCCTGCCACCATTGATGCACGTCCCATGACTGTTTTTCCTTCTCAAAGTCAGCAGCCAGCAGCCACTGCTTCCAGTCATTTTGGATTTCCTTGTCCCGCATCTCCGGGCCCATGATGCCATCACGAATGATTTGTTCAAAGCTCAGGTCAGAGGGGTGATGCCCCTTCTTTGACAGCTGTTCCCTTACCGTCTCAAACTCGGCAATCTGACCTTCGTACTGGGTGGAGGAATTGAACTCCCACCTACTAGCCATCTTTCTCTGCTTTTCAAGCAGGTCACTAGGGTTACCCTTCCCACACCGGTCCTTTAGCCTTTCCACATGGCATCTGGCTGTTGTCCAAAGTCCGGCGTTCCATGCCTCACCAAGTCTGTTACCAGCCTCTTTGCCTCCCCTAGCAAGTGGTTGTAGATGAGCGTGAATAGTTCCACTCGTTTCTCTCTCACAGCCACTGCTAAGCTGGCATCATAGCTTGCCACTAGCTGCCTGTCTTTACGCTTTTGCTTGAGCATCTTAGCACTCTTCTTCTTTGCTGTTGCAGTTGCAGTAGCGAGAGAAGATGTAGACAGTCCTTTTGCCCCTTTGCTTCCAATTCCATCTGCACTGTCAGTCATGCTTGGAAGGGATGACGATCGAGAGTGAAAATAATACGGCCTATTGAATTACATTACCAATTCTATTCTAACAAAGAAGTTGGTATAAAGCTCCCCCTAATTCATTAGGACGTCAAAATACAGTCTACTTGCAATACTACTATCTTCTCTGTCTCATACTCATGTAGCAAGAGTCAAACAGAGTGTCCTGTTAACCGATCAGCTCCACGCTTGAATACTGAAGGGCTAGTGAAATTTTTTTGACAGTAACATTGTCAGCCCTGTTCTCTTCGGATGGCACCCACTTGACCATCACCTCCCCCTTCCGTATCGTATCAGTGAGATGATAATGCCTGAGCGCAATGTGCCTGAGCCGCTTTGCAAATACCGAGTTGGGTGCCGTGCTGACGGTCGCTTGGTTGTCCATCCTGAGTATCGGCACCTCATTGAGCTCCTTCTTGAGTGGGTTACCCTCAGACCATGGCAAAGACCGCATAGATATCCTGAGCGCCGGTAACACCCGAGGCGATACGCAGCCACACTTGCTGCCGGTGGTCGACGGGGGCTGACACCAGGTTGCAATACGGACCAAGGAAGTTAGCCACCGCGAATAGAACCCCACCCTTGCAGCGATTTTTCTCGCTGACCTCCGCAGGTTTTCCAAAAATCCGTAATCCATCCAACACCTTCCTCACTGCCTCCAAGTCATGCAAGACTTCAGACGCCACATATGTTTCGCTCTCTTGTGTTCCTGTTGCTAAATGCTTCTGGATTGTCGACCTAACCGACACCGGGCCTCCGGCCAAAAAGACTACCCCACCCGTCTTTGAGTACATCTTTTCACCATTCCCGAGTGACGAGTTAGAGTCCGCCTCCAACCTTCTATTACCGCTAAATGCAAACCTGACGCCTCTGTTCCTCACGTAGACAAAGTAACGCAACAGCTGTTCCGCTCCGCAGTAGTCGAACTTTTCTCTGCTAGCTTGATGCTCAGCAAAGACGCAGTCGCCGCCATCGCTTCTGGTACGCTTGCCTTGAGATAAATAAAACTCCCCACAATCTCTTGCGGATCATAGTCGACTAAAGCCGGCACCATCTTCGACCCTTCCGGCAGCCAAGGCGTCTTAGCTGGCATCCACTGGCGTCCATCGTTCCTCTTGAATCGCTGCAGCAACGTGTCGATATACTGCCTTTGAAATAGAGTGATTGAGTACACTCCATTGACCCTTTTACACTCAAACTCAATTGAAAGAAACTCTTTCACAAGCCCAAGGTCTTTAACATTCCCCCACTCACTGTTAAGCTCTTTCACATACTTATCCCTCCTGCCCTTTGAAGCCGCAGCATGAATGCTATTATCCACGTGATACGTGAGCACCTCTGTCTTGTCAGTCTCTCCATCAACCCTCGCAAACACCACCGGATCCACTATGCTCTGTTGGAAGCCCAGCTTCTTCTGCGTTGGGACCACCCTGCCGTTCCAATACACATGACCAGATGGCTTAAGACCATTTACGCCCCCTATTGCCTCCCACACCGTATTAGGAGGCAAATACCCTGCTGGAGGACGCAACCATACCGGGATACGGAGCTTGACGTTCGGAAAAGCACTCTCCTCATCGACACTGAAAATGTCCATGTCCTGCAAGACTGCCAGAGCACACGTCAGCCAGACCATCTCCACTCTGCAGTTGGCAGATCAACCTTGTCATACTGCCAGGACGGTTGCAAGAATCCTATGCCAGCTATTATCGACTTTGCTTCCACCATTGGCCCATCAGCTGTTTCTCTCTTCTCAAAGTCGGCGAATCTCGTCGGCACAAGAGGCGGGCTTTTCAGAGACGTGTCGTTCCATTATTGCACCAAGCTTCAGGTGTTTGTCTATGTCCGCAAATCTAGACTCATTGAACCTGCCAGACGCAGTCGCTTGGCGATACGGAACTGGTATGGTCACCAGAAATGCCCCTGATCTGAAGTTACCCGGCTTCGTTCTCTCTCTGTTGCGAGGCTGAGAGACTATGTTGGTGGCGGTTATAGCTGCTCCATCCCATGAAACCGGCACTCCATTCCTATTTCTCTTGTTTTCCACTCTTGAGGCAACAGGGTTAGCAGAGCTCCTCTTGTTTTCAGCTCTGCCTGCACCCCCCTGAGCAACAGACACATGACTCTCGTGGGCAGCTCATCCTCCCCTTAAACCAACCTGACAACTCCAGCATCTCCACCATCGACACCCTGGTCCGTCGCTTCTGTCGGCAACGCACTGGTTTCCGTATCTTTCACTTCCCGTTCCGGCTCGCCGACTTCGTCTGCCAGACGTTGGATCACAAACCACTCGTCGTCGGTAAAAATTTTCCGGGATTTTCTTCACTTTTGCCACTTTTTTCCCGTGCTATGTTGGAGCTGTGAAACAGATGTTGGGATGACGCTGCCATTCTGCTTCCTGGGTACAGTGTTGGCCACCCGTGCGTTGTGTAATCCCTCACCATAATGTCTGCCGTAACTTTGATCTTCCTGTCGTAAAACCTCCAGACCACATACGCAGACTGCTCCAAGTTGACGCCCATAAACACTCCTGGCTCCCCCCTTCCCTGCCCCTTTTTCCCCTTCTTTGTAGATCACACACAGGCAGCCAAAGGGATGTAGCATGGAGTCGTGAGGGGGGGGGCTCTTCCATAGAATGCCTCGTGCCTTGATTGCTTTGTCCCCGCCCTTCCTTGTAGGCTCAGTAGGAACGTAGCATAGTTAACTGCCAGCGGTAGGAAGTAAACGGGCACTGATCGTGCAACCAAAAGTGTAGTTGCCAAGCTGAAAACCACCTTGATTCCCGCCTCCGCATACGCATCCTTGTTTGGATCATCTCGCACAGGCAGATGTCGCTCCACTCCCATCTTTTTCAGATGTTCCTTGATGCCTGTTGCAATCCATTCTTTATCTGTTCGAAACTTTTTCATTTTATTTCCCGTCTGCGTCTCAGACCACGCCTGCAGTTGCTTCACTTGCTCCAAGGTTGCATTCTGATCTCGTGTTTTGCACCAATAGTTGCGTAGCAATCCCGTAACATTATCCACAAACACGTTGCAATAGGGAGTATCCCCGTACATGGGGAACAAGATCCTCCCTGTCCAGTCTTCTCCAGCTTTCTCGCAGACTGTCAGGGACGCCCCCGCGTAGTTGGAATGCTTTCGCATCTTTGTTGTCATACATGAAGTGCAAGCATGGTTCTCGACAGACCTTTTCCCCTTTACGTGATGTTGTTCATTTTCATGAATTGTCTTGCCATAGTAGTCCCAAAGTGAAAAACGTCATGTAGCTTCCCAGCATCCACAGTCGCAGCAGGGTCTATCGTAGTCGTCCAGAAAGCAGATTGGTAGCGTAGTGAATGCGATTTGCTTTCATCTTTTGCCTCCGGTGTCTGCACAATTCTAAACTTATACTGACAGGCATCCGGATCAAAATCACCTACCAATATCTTGTCACTGGGTCGCACGAGTAAGTATACTAGTAGACATTGTCTCCGGATACTTGAATAATCGTTTGCGCTGAGGCACTTTGATCAAAGGTTGAAAGGAAAATAATGAATTTAATCAATGGTTAGAAACCAGTGACTGTAACTCAATCAGATTTATCATAAATTTCTAATAAAATAAATACCGCAAATTTATACACCGATCTTGTGGTCAGAAATTCAAGTGACGATTCAGTATGGGCCAACCTTATATTAATTGGTAACTGATTATGAATAACGGTAGTAATATCGTAACGAATAATAATTATGATGGGCAAATATATAAATGGTAATGAATATGATCCGGTCACATATAAATGTTATGTCGTGAAATTGACCATAAAAGGTAACAATATATTTAGTAAATATTGTTGCTTACTCTCCCCCTCGGCATAACATGTATATATAGATGTATTATATTACTGAAATGATTGGCCATATGAATTTATATGTAAATGAGCGACTTATAATGATGAAGTATGATACATGTTAATGTTACATTAACACCAAAAATGAAAAAAATATAAGTCGATTTTATGCATCAAAGGATGCAGGTCCTTGCAGCGGTGTAGCAAGTCTGTCGAATAAGTTCATCCTTAGTGTCTGAAAGAGCGAAACGCAGTAAGCGTTAAAATTTGGTAGAGCGTCCTTAAGTAATACTGTGAACTGCGTGACTAGCTCTAAGAAACGTGGCGTCGGTAGTGACTTCGTTAGCATATCCGCCAGGTTGTCCTTTGTCGAAACATGTCGAACGATTACTTCGCCAGCCCGTACTCGTTCTACGACGTAATGGTGTTTAAGCGCTAAATGGTGTGTGCGATCAGTGGCCATGCCGTTCGTCGCGTTCAGAACCGCCCCCGGTTGTCGTTGTTGATAGTCGACGGCGTCGGCAACGGAATTCCAACATCCTTACACATGTGCAAAATTGCGATTGCGGTTCGGCATGTTGTAGAGTTGGCGATCGTCTCGGCGTCTTGAGTCGAAAGTGCGACTGTAGGTTGGCGCTTCGAACTCCATGCTATGGAGCCGGTCGTCATATGTAGTTGGCCGGTTCGCGATCGTCGCGTGTACTCGCACCCCCCTAGGTTGCTATCGGAATACGAGATGAGCTCGAAGTTGCGAGTTCGAAATGGGAAGAAAATTCCCCTAGGCGTTCGTAGAAATCTGACGATGCAAGCTATCGCTGATTACGCCACGTCAGGCTTCTTTGAAGCGAGTACTGCTGCGTGATTGACCGCATAGGTGATCGCCGGTTGAGTTTGAGTCGCAGGCCAGAGAAGGGCGCCAAGCAAGCGAGGTAGCGAAAAACGCCGAAGCATAGCTTCTTTGCTGGCTGGGGGAGGGTCAGTCGTCGCTGTAGGGGTGGCCACTGGCTTGGCTTCCTGAAAGTTGAAGTTCCTGAGCATACCCTTAATGTATTCATGCTGATGTATGACTATGCCCTCTGAAGTCTTAACAAATTGCAGACCACAAAATGTTTTGACCTGTCCTAGGTCCTTCACTCTAAATGAATGTTTCAATGTAGTGAATAAGGTATCATGCTCGCCTTTGTTCTTGTGAAAAACGAGCAAGTCATCAGTGCGTAGGAGCAGATAGGTGGGTAGTTTTGGTTTGCTTGTGACTAGAGGCATGAAGAAAATGCATGGGTCTAATGTGGATTGTTTGTATCCTATACTTCTTATCTTTCAAGACACATGGTCGAACCACCTTCGCCCTGCCTGAGGTGTCCCATAAAGTGCCTTCTTCAATAAGAGGATCATTGAAGGGTCATTTTTATGTTCATACCCTTAGGTGGATAGGCGAAGGCAATGTCTTTCATGCCTGCATGGGAATAGGCTTGTGAGAAATCAAGGTGAGAGATCATGAAGTCATTGAGTGCGGCATACGAGACTAGTAGTAATAGAAACATGGGTTGGGCGGTGGGGGAAGAACATTCATATGGATTGTAATGAATGTTCCCTAATGCTACTAGTCGTAATTTATATTTTTCCTGTCCTGTGGATTCATCTGTCTTGATTGCATCGACAAACGTTGTGTGGACAGGAGGTACGTTCGCTGCTATTGCTGCGGCCAGAGGTACCCATTGCAGTGCTTTGCATTCGAATAATCCTTGTAACTCGGCCAGTTGAGCAGCGTGTACCTGTGGGTGTGACTTTATAGTCTTTCGTGGGATATGTAGCACTCTTGTGAACAAACAATAGCTGTCCTGTCCTAAGGCCTCCTCCTTCTCCCCCTCAAACTCATGAGCAAAAATCATGTGCGCTGTGTGAGTAGGGCGGTTTGCTGGTGTTTGTTTCCTAAGTCTGGATTATGCAACTATGTTTGTTGATCTTATTGCTGCACCATCCCATGCTTGTGGTATGCCCTTGTTGCTACTCCATCTGTCTGGTAGAGGGAATTGGGGTGCAGATGAGAGTGATTGGCTTGGTTTGATGTCGTTTTTTTTTGTTGGATTGTGTGCTGAGGTGTTGTGTTCGTCTTTTTCTCTTGTGCAACCGTTGTTGTCGGAGTGGGAGCAAGTGCATTGGGTGGGGGAAGAAGTGAGCCAAAAGATGGGTTTGGTTGCACGTAAAGGCTTGAGGTGGGCTCGGCGATATGTGAAGTTGTTGCGTCATCGTCCAGTGTGTCGAGTGTGTCTTGTGAGGAAGGTGGCAGTTGGTTTGTTGGCCACCAGCCACTGGGTGTGTTGGAGTTGTGAAATTGTGGCAGTTGGTCCTCGTTTTTCCACTGGACTGACTGGGTAGTTGGTATGATAGTGGTAGGAGGCGACGTAGAGTATGTCATGTTGTGCGACACTAGTAGTGGTTGCCAAGGTTGCATGGGTACCTTACAGGTGTAGCCACGAGTCATTGTATCAAAACGCACATTGCGTTTTTCTACTGTAGCTGTCTGTCTGGTGTCACGAACGAGAATTTTATAGACTCGACGAAATATGTTGTAGCCAATTAGAGTACCTGGCACGGCGACAGGCTGTGCTTTCGTCGTTTCCATTTTGACCCAGGCGAGGCATCCGAAAGCTTGCACGAATGATTGCACAGGTTTAAGGCCCATAAGCAATTCCCAAGGGGATTTGCCTTTGTCCTTGCCTCTGCAAAGTGGTGTAACCATTCGGATGGCCAGTGTCGCTTTATGCGTGTCCTCCCAGAATGTATTAGGCAGGCCTGCGTCTAACTGTGCTGCTAGTGCGCGTGTGTCGTCTGTCCTGTTCATTCTTTCAGCAAAGGAGTTCATGTTTGGCTCGTTTCGTGTGGTGGTCTTGAGGATGAGCCGTGTTTGTCTGTGTATTCCTTTAGTATCTTAGAAGCAAACTCGCCATCTGCTTATTTGCTTTAGCTTATTGCCTGACTGTCGTTCAAAGAAAGCAAATATGCGTATTAGATGTGGCATGTAGAGCTTGGCTTCACGGGTAGGTGTGTAGAGGTCACAAGCGAACTTAGAACGAGAACAAGTTACTCCCCCTCGATAATAGTTACCGAATCTTGACTTTACGGGGAATGGGCCGCTGAAATCTATGTTTAGTGCTTCACCTTGCTTATATTCTAGGTCTGGATAGTTTCCTCTGTACATAGGGGGTTTGTTCGGTTTGCCCCTATTGCATCCATGACATGCTCGTACCAGACGCATCCAGTCTTTGCCAGCGATGCGTCTGCCTACGCTCTTTGCAAACTCGTACATTATGAGTGGGTTTGCATGCATCAGAGCTCTGTGTAGGGTCCGATGATCGGATCGTACGGTGCATGTAATGGCAGAGGGTTGACTGACTATAATGCAAGGTCTGGTAGGTTGTCATGGTTGCGGCCAGTGATAGTTGTTCTCTCTGCTTGTACCTGTAGGGAATATATCTTTGATGAGGGTCGAGTGGTTTCATTCCTGGCTTATCTAACTCATATAGTAAATGCAAATTGAGCATCCCCCTTGCTAGTATGTTCTTCTTGTCAAGTGTTATGGGTTTGTCATAGATGAATACTTGACCATTTTGATGGATGATTGTTTTATGCATGTCATGGTCAAGGCGTGGGGTGGGGACAAGGTTGAATGGCAATGACGGTGATATGAGTGAGTTGGAAAATGACTGTTTAACCGATTGACCATAACAATTGAGCCACGTCGGAGTGGCAGTAGCCCGCGTCCTCACCGGAAGCGGCTGCCAGAGATGTTGTTCAGGAAAGCCGGTTTCTCTTCGCGGATAGACTTGGGGTCGATTGGGGCCTTCTCATGGAATAGCCATCGATTGCATGCGCTGTCCACGACGTCAGGTGGGTTGCCGTCGACCATTAGCGCGTAGTTGACTGTAGGAAGCTTGAGCGCTGCCCGTTCTATATCCATTGTCTCCTGCATCCATTTGTTGTATTCGTCCATGTCCTTGAACTCCAAATATTCTAGTTCTGGATGCCTGTTGACATAGTATTGCCACTCGCGTACGTTGGCGAAGTCGAGGGCGGGCGGGTAGAGGTAGTTTTCATGTTCGGGGTCGTCGAGCTCCGGGTCGTCGATGTCGTCGGATGCATCTTCGTCGGGTATGGTTGCGACATCTGTGGTGTCTTCTTTCGGGTCCCTTATCGCTTCCAGTTCGTCGAACACATCCGCCATTAACACAAACTCAAATGTGTGCGAGTAGTCGTGTCGTCGTAGGCGTTCGCGTAGTTCTTCTGCTTCCACACGTCCGGCGGGCGGGTAATAGTTGAGTGGTGGTCTCACGTTGTCATTGAACAGTGGTTCAACTTCAGGTATGTATGGTGCCCGAGGCGGTGAATGCTTCATGTCAGGTTGCCTGTCGGGTATGTTGAGCAATCGTTTCAATTGCTTCTCCAGTTGTTGTCGCCATCGTTCTCCTGCCGTGCCTATTCCGTAGGGTTCATAATTTGCTCTCGCCCGACTTCATCCATTCCAATCGGGGGTGGTGGGAGCGTCATTCGTGGTAGGTCCGTCTCGTTGACTGAGTACGCTTCATCGAAGTTGGGTATGTCAGGTATGGTAGCAGCGAGCGCAGCGAGATTCGCATTCGGTGTCGGAGTGGTCACAGCGTAGTCTTCTTCGTTTTCCGTGAAGTTAAGGTGGGCGTGCGATTGTGCAATTGTGGCCGTCCTGGGGTCCACAAATCTCCCCCTCGTCGTAAATTCATCTTGGCTCATTGCCATGTCTACCATTGTGGGGGAGTCGATGAACAGTGGTGCGTGTGGTCCTCCTTCACGGTAGCGTAACAGCTGTTGGAATGCGAGGTCGCCTAGCTCGGGCTGGTCCGTCGGTATGCCAAGTAGATCGTATCTCGTTCCCCTTTCTCGAAGTTGGTTGATAAGGGGATGTCTCTTCGCGATATTGCAGAACTCTTTGTGTGTCGGCCAATCGGTTCTTTGATGATCGATGTTGCAGTAGTAGACGAGTTGACATCCGCTGCAACGCTTGAGTTTTCCTTCTTGGTTGCCGCAGTAAGTGCAGTCCCATCTAATGCTGCCTCGCTTGGTTTCGCGTATAGTTTTGCAGTCGACGCAGTCTGGCTTCGTCAGCGCCCACGTTTCTGGGAGTAGGCGGAAGTCTTTCACGATGCTCCAGTAGGCCAATTGGTCCGTGGTAGGATGACGAAAGCAATGATGTGCATCTGTCCAAGCGAAGGTGTATCGGCGTTCCGTTGGTTGCGATATCCCAGGTACGCGTCTATATTGTACCGGTTGGCCGTAGGGTAGGGCTTCGATTGCTTGTATACGTCGTATTGCATCCTTGTTGTCCGTAGTTGCGTTCGATGGTGTCATCGTTGGTTGCAACGGGGTAAAGCATTCTGTTTGCATGTCCTGTGGGATAGGTACCGTGAAATTTGAGATGGGCGATTCCTCATGGTATGCTACTGACGGTGTAGGTGGTTCTTCGCTCATCGAGGTGTCTTCCGGGCTCGGTGAACTCCACTGGGTCCGCTGTTCTTCTTGACGGTCTTGCTCTGAGGTCGTCCTGTTTTCCGGTGCAGGTGAGCTTATAAAGCTCTGTGTTGGCACGCGCGGGGATTGTGCGATCGTGTCCGGCGGTTGTTGCGGTGAACTACCTGGTTCACGTCGTGCTCGTCTTGGGCGTCTGGTCCGTAATACGATGTGCTCAATACCTGTTGAGCCGGGCGCGTCTTGAACTAGCGATGATGGTAACATCCACGAGTCCGTTCTCGGTAAGAAGTAATTGATAGGTGTTCCAAGGGGGCACCAAGGTGGCGGCCAGTGGGAGGGTGGGACAGGGATTCCTTGCGGAATCGCTCGAAATGCGTCCCGCATGCGCGTCCATTGAACGTAGGCACGTCTGTAGTCGTTCTCGTCCATGCGTTGGATGACTGTCAGTGAGATCCACGGGATGTCTGGGCGTCTTGTCGGATCTTCCACGTAGTCTGGGTGCGGTGCGGGCAATGCTTCAGTGGGGGTGGGAGGGTTATAGATAGTAGAAGTGGGCGTTAGGGGAGACAGTTGGATAGGTCCTGCCCTATTTCTGTACCTACTTCCCCTCACGTAAGCCATTTCTTCTTGCGATGGTTTGTCTTCCTCTGGTTCGGGTCGTTCATCGTCGGAGTCGGCTGAACTCATTAGCCATGCCTCGGGTGGGTCGCCTGTTGGGTCATCGACGTCGTCTGTAGCCTCCATTCCGGTTGTAGCGTTGGTTTGTCAGGTCGATCGTTGAATCCGTCTTGTGTTGGTCGGTCTAGGTTGGCCTCCACATCCTCGTTGATTCGGTCCCTCTCCTCGTCCACCACGTTGTGTGTTCGTGTTCGATGGCGCAGGCCGTCTGCGGACTGGACATTCTGCTCCAGAGTGCTTCGGTCGGCCCTGGCAGACACGTTTCATGCAGGTGGATCGACACTGGGCCGCGATGTGTCCTCGTCGGTTGCAGTTGAGACACTGAATGTTTTTGTTGGCAGCAACGGGTGTGGTCGAAGTGAAGAGGGCTGTCGAGGACCTAGATGGGGCAGCAGACAATTGATTGGCATGGTATGCTTGCAGAATGAGTGAACAGATCTCATCATAGCGTGGTTTTTCTGCATCAGAACGAGACTAATACATAGTACCACCTATATCTCCCATAGACAGTGAGGCAAAGTCCTTAAGCTTAAAGAGTAAGAATACGACTCTGAATTCATCGGGTAGGGGCACTCCTCTTGACTGTAGGCGTTCGAAGCGTTGGGTCAGGAGCTCCATCCATGCTGGTAAGCCATTGCTTGACTTCAGCTTTGTCTCGAACAACTGCATGAGTAGGCGGGCGATGGAGACCGATCCCTTGCTGCCGAAGCGTTCGCAGAGCGCTGTCCAGATCACAGCCGGGTTGGTTCCTACTCGTTGGACTGTCATTAGAGCGGTTGACTCTTGGCACGCTTCCACAAGGAAGCAGCGGACGTGGATCTGTGCTTTGACATACTCAGCTTGGCTGAACAATGTGTCCAGCTCATTTGGTACGTTGACAGCAGGTAAGAGGGAGGTTGCCTGGTTACCTGAGGTTAGGCTGTTTAAGGATGAGTTGCTAGACGATGATGAGATGCTAGACGATGATGAGTCACCACGTCTTGACCCGTATGCTTCCTTGTCTTCCTCTTCGTCGCTCCTCCTTCTCGCTGTTCTCCCTGTTGAGGTAGCTGTAGGTGCAGATGCCGACAATCTAGTAGGGTTAGTTGGGGCGGGTTGGGTGGGTCTCGTAGTTCTGGTACTTGCGTAGATTGTAGCAATCTCGTGTATCGAGTTGGGCGATTTTTGGTCTTCCAAGAGTAGTATGTAGCGTGCGTCCACGCCCAATAAAAAAGCGAAAAATTGAAATTTCTAAAGGTCAAATTCATCGATTATTCTTTTTGGAAACTTCGGTAGCTTGAGTTGGTAAAGGGGCGCATCCAAGGCTCCGTAACCAGTAAGTATACTAGTAGACATTGTCTCCGGATACTTGAATAATCGTTTGCGCTGAGGCACTTTTATCAAATGCGTCAGGGATAGCTTATGTCTATTGCTTAGTATAGTAACTATACATATGGATATATGTTAGTAGCTTAGTGGATAGCATAAGGATGATAAATATATCGTTTATTGATATTGGCTTTAGTTAGTTTACATAATGATAATTATCTATTCCGTAGAGCAGTTGGCAGGGTAGCCGTTAGATTTTTCCCCTTACCCGTTCGGTACGCCATTAGCGCATTACCATTTTCTTACGGACATTTTCCCTTGTATTTCCTTACTGCAACTCGGGGATTTAGCCAATAGAACAGGCTGTTTCCAGTATTTCTACAGAAGCCTGGAATGTCTTTTCTTTGACTGAGGCTCGATCCTTTTACAGTGTGAATACTCTTCCTGGTAACAACTTTTAATAACCTTTATTAGTCACGCGCTTTTGCGCAATCAGAGAGTTGCATTCTCACTTTCCTTTCAGCCTTCAAACGCTAAAGTGCAATGTTTAGCAAATAAAATGAGGTCTTTTACTCTTTTGAGAAACTGACTTTAAACCGGTACTTCACCGTACTGACTCAGAGCCTCTGTGTAAACCGGACGACTTAATAAAGTCTCGCGGTTATGGAGCCTTGAGTGATCTGAGAAAAGAAAAGTCGTTTCTCTGCAAGCGATGCAGACGATGCAAAACGGACTGCACTGGCGTGACCGTCAATGGTCACTGAAGGAAAGCCTCACCTGGTGGTCGGTGAGTAAGAGCTCAGCAGCGGTAAAGCAGCAAGAGTCCAGAACCATGGACGAGCTCAAAATTTTCTGCTCAAGTCGTCGCGGAGTTGTCGTGGGCTGCGTCAACAAAACCAGAGCTCTAAGCTCTTAAAATGGCTCAGATTAACCGAAATCCCTTATCCCAATGATAGGAGGTAGACTGGATAAGTCTTGGGGTTATAGGCGATAGATATAGGCGAGCTAGCGCGAAATCATACAGCGAGACAGAGACAGTAGGTGTACAGAAGGGTCACCAGACTGAATCTCATTCGGCAGATAATAAAAGACTAGACTTAGTCTTGATGAGGTGAGAACTTTTAGCTCAGTGTCAATTATGGTGCTGGATAGAATAGGTTCTCTCTCTCAGAAA
>WBZZ01005387.1:40000-90000 GCA_019918135.1 Paulinella micropora
AGGAATGTTGTTGTCATGTGTCGCATGGAGTTGTGTTGCATGATGACAGTGATGTATGTGTCTTTCCTTTATCTACATTTCATTCAGCTACATACCTATGTTAATAATTGTTGGGGCGTTGTTGTACGTGTGTGTTTGTAAAATTCTACATCACTCGTTGTATAGCTACCATACCTCGATAGTTACCTAGGAGTAGAGGTACTACCGATAGAACAGTGAAGGTCAGGTTAGATGGACACAATATTCATTGTGTCGTCAGTCATGACTCCGGGAAACAGGTAAGTATTCTCTTCCTAATGTTTGTTGTATTTCTGTAGTTTAGATTAAGTAATAATAGATAGCCCGATAGCTACAGAGAGTAGAGAAACGCAGGAGAGAGTATAGAGCCACCAGATTTATTTTTACCCATCCACTATCCACTCTAAAGGCAGGTAGTCTAGCGGATAGGCAAAAAGGGGGGTGAGATGAGTTAGAGCCACAAAACATAGCAAGAACGAGCTGTGTAAGCAGTAAACTAGCTGTAAAGAATGCTAAGCTGCATAGAATAGCTAACGCAGACACAGATAAGGCGACATACAACCATGTATGTACATGTATTGCGTGGTGTTCAGTCAATGTATGTATTGACATGTGTCGGTATGAATGTGTCAATTAAGTCGGTGTAGCTGTTCAATGTCACTTTGTTTCATGTTTATGCTTACTGTATGTTGGCAGATAGGGCGTGCGCAACTAATAGGAAAGTTAGTGGATGCATGCGTCATGTTTTAACAATGACTTGATTATGTGTAGTGACATGTCATGTGCATAGGCAGTAAGAGCGCAGCAGGAGCTCGACGTGCTTTAAGTTAGGCAGGCTAGGATAAGCAGTGCTTATGTTTGTTTGTGGGTTTGCAGGCATGTTACACATAGCGAGAGGACAGATAGGCCAGTGAGGCATGTTTGTTGTGGTTGATAGCACAGATATACATATGCGCGTTGTGTTGTGTGTCTAGAGTGTAGTCAGCGTAAGTCAAGTTAAGAGAGACAGAGAGAGAGACTATTAGCACAAGAACGAATAATAATAGCATAACTAATAGGCAGTTCTTAATTTACTAAATAATAGTTACATTTGTGTAGTCAGGACAGTCAGCGCGCAGTGACAGTCAATACAGACGTCAGTACAGCGTGATAGCTACACAGTGGAGAGTGCAAGTATGTTTTCGAGGCATTGCTGCGTGTGTTCAGTGGCACACATTGTCTGTCTCAAGCATAGCATGTGTCCTCATTGATGCATGCACTGATGATGAGTCTGTATGTAGGTTGTTGATTGATTTGTCATAATATGAAACTTTCATGTTGTAATGTTTTAGTCATATGACCTTCTGATGCATGACTTCACCTCTCTTTCCTTATGTTTTCGTGTATGGTCACATTACTGTTGTGTCGCTCATCCTCAAACCGGGAGCTAAACCAATTGCGGTTCAATGCCCAAATTGGACTCCAGCGGTATACCAATACCTCAAGGTTGGGCGATGGACGTTATTACAGCCGGCCTCTGGTCCATGGCCTCCGCAAATTGTGCCTGGGCTAGTCGAGCCTGCTCCGTAGGAATGTTTGAAGACTTAGCAAAGGAGGTCATCCGCGACATACGCAACGTCTACGACTACCGCGGTGCCAACGAAAACCTCCACCTGCCTGTGCCGGGTTTACCCAACCCAGATCAATACCGCGAACGCTTCGCGGGCTGGCAATATCTTAGCTCTATCGACATGGTCGACGGCTTCACGCATCTGAGACTCAATCCAGATGACGGTAGCCGCGATATTCTCGCTGTTTGGACACCCTTAGGACTCCTAGTTCCTAATTTTATGCCTCAAGGTGTTCACCGCGCCCCGGGAACCCAACCTAGAGCGTCGCCAGTCGCCAAAGCCCGAACCCAAAGACGCCAGTCATAAGCGGGTCGACGCGGCACGCAGTGCAGTCAGAGGCCAGGTGAACTTTGACTTTGCTGTACACACCCAATCGGCAAGACTCACATATCGTGAAGGCCTTAAGCTCCTAATGGCTTATGCAGCCCTAGATCGTATTGTGGCAAGTCATGCGCTCACGTGTGCAGACGTAAAGCAATTGCTGAACAGCCTTGTTGGTGCGTGGCCGTCCCAAACGCTACTCACTACAGACTGGCATAACTGGCAGGCTTACGGTGAAGACATGGTCGCCTTGAACAAGATTATCCCCTCGGACTTACCCCATTACATGCTCCGACGGTTTGTGCTAGCCGCAGACTGGGGGTATGTTACACAGCCTCACATCACAGTCGACCTGGTTCAGGATGCGGCGAGGAGAATGTGGGAGGACGATGTGGCCTATACTTCCATAATCGACCTTCCTCAGAAGCTCCTCACCAACTTAGTGAAGTCCGACTTCGCTTCACTCCTAATGGCAGTCCTATCCGGAATTGCTAAGGCTGAACCACAACAAGGGCGAACGAATGGTGAGACTTTTGTCCGAAATATCCTTACCCGAGCACAGGACTTGGACAATACCAACTTTAAGATCACACGGTTCCGAACTGACAGTATGTGCGAGGTTGCCACATGGACAAACGCCAGCTTCGTCTCATCCATCTTTTCATCCGACAAGGTAGAGAGGGAAAAGCGAGCTGATGTGTTACTCCGAGCCATGATTACCACGGGCAGCACTCTCGAAGACCACCAGGTCAAATCGGGGCAGACCTTTGACATGTGGACCTTTGTCACCGGCGACAACTGGTCACAACGTCGTCAATCGTGGTCCAGTTCTCCAAGGAGTCCCTATAACTCCTCGAGCTCCTCTAGCTCACCGTATGTTCTGCCTTCACCTACCCTTCCATTTGGGGGAGCGACAAACTCGGGCACACCCAGCACCCGACAGTCCAACCATACGCGGGGGCATCCGTCCCAACACTCAGGCCAGTGGAGCGGCACACCCATACCTGCCTCCTCCATTACCGATGCCTTACCCATACTACCCACCAACATCGGGCTTCGCGTCCCCACCACCTCCGATGTCGCCACCACCAACATACCCGCCACCAAGGATCGGAGGCTCATCGGACGGCAAGAAGGGCAAGCGAAAATATGGTGACGGTGACGGATACGGTCAGGGTGTGGTAAAACCTTTATCGCATCTTCCGCCTATGCCGGGTCCGTACAATAACCCGTTTGGTCTGTTCAATAAGACCTTCATGGGGCCGTACCATACCAACCCGAGTGCGGAGTGTTGTGACTATATGATGCACTCCGTTGCCTTCAATGCTCTTGACGATTCGAGACTATGGGTCGCACCATGCCAATGGTCGAACTCGTGCCAATACCAACACCCACGCCAGGGTCAAGAACGGGTGGAGCCACTGAAGTGGTACATTCACCGTTGGTATGTTGGCCGGTCCAAGGTCAAGAAGGACGGCAAGGTACCCAATCCTAAGGACAATCCCACTATGATCCTCCGTATTCCCGACGTCAGACAAGACGGAACGACGTTCTTCTTGTTTCCGGGGCAAGACCCGTCCTGGCTTGCCCAGTACTCCGCCGAGGCCAAGAATCGAGTGGCCCAGTACCAAGCCCAGGGTAAAAAGTACGATGAGGTGGCACGCTATATGCCAGGGAAGGAACACCTAATCGGTAAAACATATATACATACACACCCCCACCGACCTGAGCTGCCCCTATGCTTAATGCAGGCGCCAAAAAGGCAAAGACGGGGAAGAGGAAGAACAAGACCCGATAGTCTTGCACCCACCAAAGCGGTGACGTCTGTGTCAGCATCACGAGGCACCTTGCCCTCGGGAGCGCCCTCCTTGCAACCGAGCGAGACAATGGTGACCCGTGGCGACCAACAGCCAAAGGCGCCCAACACGGGGACAGCCGTCGAACAGCCATACCCAGTGGCTCCGACTCCTCTTCTTCCGGTCCCGGCCCAACTGCCGAAGGACACGTTGTATAAACCAATAGAGGCTACGACCTCACCGATAGTAGATAGCGTTGAGACGAGGGATAAGGATATAAAGATGGGTAGCGACGACAACCGTCGGGAGCGTGTGCCGAACGAGCCGGCCGCGGTCGCTGATCTCAACATAGAGGTCGGTTTACTCAATCCCTTATCCAAAGACACCGTCGCAAAGGCGACGCCTGCCGTTGATCCTGACACGATCACATCAAGTACATTGATGGGAGGGCACCCAATACGCCCTCGGACCCTCGCGTAAGACGCGCGAGACCTACCAGTGTCCAGCAGGTAGCAAAACCCGCTCCTTTTGTCAACAAGGTAAATAAAACGTATACAGGGGCGAAATCATACATTCATAATACTCACATAAGGCCTTCCCTATTAAGCCGGCGTGCCAGATTGACCAGAGGCACAGTCATCGGGTCCGATATAAATCACCCACGCATACCACGCCCAGACGACAAGGCTATCCAATCATTGCCGGTCGGGTACTCTCCTTCACCTTTTCGAACGACAACCACCATGGTCTTACCCACCTCACATGGGAACAAAACCATTGCCCCGTCTGTCCTACGTCAACTGGGGCTCAATCCACTGCACAACTCTGACCAACTCAGCGCAGCGGCGCAAACACAAGCGCGACAGTTTGCTGAGATGGAGTTGCAGGCCTTGGTAACCCGAGCTACACCAGTAGACCTCCCACCAGCGGAGGCACGTGATATGAGTTATACCAGACTATACTGGAAAGAACTCAACGGCTATCTAGATACCGGAAATGATAGCATGGCTCAATTCACGTTCGCAGGCAGTCGATTCATCGACAAATATGGACACCTGTTCAATTTTGGTAAGACAGGCACACTCGGTTAGATCCGGGGTGCCAACGACCAACGGAGCGAAATCATAGGTCGCGTTCCATTGACGATCGAATTCCCATCCGGGATGTCTTACACCATACACGTCCTAGTCGTCCCAGACTTCCCAGGCACCATTGTCTTAGGCAAACCCGACCTAAAGATGATGGATGCACAGCTCATGCTGGGACAAGACATAATCAAGTACGGTCGTGGACGCCAGGAGTCTGAATTTCCGATCCTTGACCCGGAAACGGACCTCCCACGAAAGCACTTCTATGGCGGAAGGGCGCAGGTTACCCTGATACCACCAGCCCCTCCTCTGCCTTATGATGGTCACCTCACGGAGCAAGCTCGCCCAACCCCAAAGGGCACGGCCTGGGAAAACACCAATGTATACATCCCAGAGTCGGAGAACAAGCCGCCCGACCCATGGGAGGACTTTGAGAAGCTCGTGACCAAGAGGGACGAACAGATCCTGCTCCTTAAGCGTCAGGAAGACTCATGGCATGGCTTGGACCAGCCGGGTCAACTGAACAAGGGGGTACACCAATTTGTACGGGTCAAGACAAGCCTTGTCTTTCATGCTTCCAAACGGCTTACGGAGGACGACGACGTCTTTCTAATGCTGAAGCAATGGTACAAAGGCGCCGACCCGATACAGCCGGACAGCTTAACGGCGGTACCCAAAATCCTAGCTGACCGCCTAGATTGGGGCGAAGAAATCACGATCATCCTTCCAATCCATCCCACCGTCATGTGGTGGAGAGATGTTTTGGATCGGGTAGTCGACGATCCTATTCCGATACCCAGCCGACAGTCCAAGCCCCTTATCACCTTTCGTTTGGGGTCTGTTCAGGACGGGTTAGCCTACCGTACCAAGCTCATGACTCGCAAGGTCGATGACTTACGGGAAACTGCATTCCAAATCTTCCCAGGCTTCTATCATAAGTCCGCAGCGAAACAATACGCCGAAATGATAGCCGACCTGCAGGAGTTTGCCTCATGGGACACCCAATCCTCCACGCGATACCCGGGCAGGGACGCGAAAGACGAGATTGAAGACCCGGACTCCATACTTGAGTACCCGGGTGACCCACGGGACCAAAAGCCCGTAGAGGAGATCATTGAAGAGGTCATGGCGCGACAACGCGGTTCGCCAGACTTTGTCCGGGATCTAAAAGCTCAATTCCTGAAAAACAAGAAGCTGTTCGGCCCACTTGTCGCCGGCGGTGTAACCCATGCCGCCGCTAGGATAGAACGACAAGTCGGACAAACCATGCCCCGCCTCAAAGGATCACGCCTCAGTTACAAAGAGGAACAGATCTGCGAGGAAATGGTGCAGGACATCCTTGCCAAACAACTGATCGAGCCGTCGTGGTCGGAATTCCGATCGCCGGTCAGACTGGCCCCGAAGCCGGATGGCAAACAGCGCTTGTGCATCAACTATACGAGGCTCAACAAGATCATTAAGAGCGTCGAGGCCCCTATCCCTCGAATGCGCGATGGTCTTAACAGGCTTCGTCAGGCCAAATTCTTTACCAAACTTGATCTCAAGAACGGCTTCTGGAATATACCGCTCGACGCGGAAAGCCGCCCGTTAACTGCCTTCGCTGTCGGAGGGAGATTGTACCATTGGACAGTCCTCCCGATGGGACTGAAGACAGCTCCGGCGATATTCCAGGACTGTATGGACCGGGCTCTATCGGACCCGAAATATGGGGACGAACAATTCATAGAGACCTATGGGCACACGAACCAGTATAGCTTCTGCTATATTGATGATCTACTCCGATACGGAGGCGGAGCACCTGGCCCATATGTCAGATGTGTTACGTCGCCTGGAGGCCTTCGGCTTGAAGCTGAACCTAGAGAAGTGCTCGTTCGCCAACGATCACATCGACTATCTAGGGTACAGGGTACAAGGAGGCGAAATAGTGCTGAAGCCGGAGAAGCGGGACGCCATTCGTTCCCTCCCGCGCCCTAACACACGCACTGCGCTACACTCCTTCCTGTGTATGGCCCAAGTCTACTCCGAGTTTATTACCAACTTCCAAGACTTTGTCAAACTGGTACGGGACTTCTGCCTCAAAGGCGACCCGTATGGCGAATGGCCACCAAAGGCCGAAGAGACATATAACAAGTTGAAAGAAGCTTTGACACGAGATCCTCTTACAGAGGGCGGGTCGGTCCTAATCCTACCTGACTTTGAAAAGCGCTTTGTACTAGCCACTGACGCGTCCAAATATGCAGTCGGGGCAGTGCTACAGCAATATGACGCAACACACCAGCAACTCCGGCCTATCATGTTCGTCAGCAAAAAGCTGACCCCTGAACAGGTGAACTACTGCACACGACAGCGCGAAGCGCTGGCGATCGTGTGGGCGTTCAGCAGGCTCAGAGAGTACTTGTGGGGCGCACCGAACATACTGGTTCAAACCGACCATGCCAATTTGAGATGGCTCATGGACAAGGAACATACGGGCCGACTAGCACGATGGCAGTCGGAACTAGCCCTGTATGATTTCACCATCGAGTACATCAAGGGTAAGGAAAACACGGTACCGGACAGCCTTTCCCGAATGCCGAGAGTCAAGGGCTCCATCGGGGACGGACTGGATCGGTTTGCCATGTATACACCAACGGCATGTCTAGTCGGGTGGACTGGCAACGATGACTGGTTGTCCACCGAACACACGCCGGGGTTTCGGGACACACTGCTTACAGGGATGGCATACCTTGCCACCAGCACCCATAGCTGGAGACCGGAATACACACCGGACACCCGGGAGCAGTTGCTAGAAAGCCTTGAGTCCATCCACCGCGTTTGTTGCGCCCAGCACGACGCGGAGGACTGGCGGGATCTCCTCGAGGAGATCGACACGTAGGCGGATATCCTCAGTAAGGGTGACATTCGGGAAGGACAAACCCACGAACATGAACACTCCACGAACGCGTTCTTTGCCAATAAGGAACAATCGTTCTGGGTGCCGAAACATGTTCACCCATCACTATCTGCTACCATTGCAGCCGCAAACCAAACCCAACACACTCGGGCGCATATCAGTCTAGTCACTACTGCCCTAGAGCTGGATGACATGGACATGACCCTGGCCAGCCCCGCGGTATTAGGCCAATTCGCCAGGAATTCGAAGGAATGGGGCCCCTTCATCTCTCACGCCATGGATGCCCAAAAGCATCCCGAGACAAGGGAAATCCACCTTCACAAGAAGACCATGGCTTGGCATGATGACCTCGGTATAAAGGGAAAGGGGGCAAGTGGGAAAAGACACCGTCCAAATGGACACTGTGGGTCCCTCCACAGCTTCGCAAGGCAATCTTGACCGCTACTCATCGCTCCGCCCTGAACTCTCACCTAGGAAGAGACAAAATGCCATGGTTTATTTCCCGCAAATTCTGGTGGCACGGCATGCAGCAGGCCATTGGTGACACAGTAGCAACATGCGAGCACTGCAAGCAAACCAAATCCCCGCACCCGAATTCTCACACGGGCCTGTATGGCGAATACAAGCTTACAGACGACCTGTTTGAGACCCTACACATAGATTTCGTGGGCCCACTTCCACGCTCAGAACAGCATAACTACCGGTACATCCTGACCTCCATAGACCGATATTCGAACTACGTGTTCGCGGTCCCGGTCAAGGAGAAGGACGCAACATCGACGTGCAAAGCGTTGATAGATCACGTCTTTCGGTACACGGGAGCACCCAAAAACGTATACAGTGATAGAGGCTCGGAGTTCACCAATGAACTCTCGGCACAGCTGTCTACGGCGTGGGGATTCAAGTGGAAATATGTCACTGCTTACTCGCCAGAGAGTAACGGCAAGATAGAGAGGGTCCATGGGCCGCTCAAGGCCGCTCTCCAACAATATTGCCGTGATAACCAACACATCTGGCACAGGGCACTTCCGTCCTTCGTGTTCTCCATGAACAACACAGGGTCGAAGGCGTTGGGTGGCAAAACCACCGGCGCCTCCCAAAACTTGCTCGTGTACGGCCGCCACCTACGTATTCCGGAAGACATGGTGCTCCCGCACCGCCCGGAAGGCGGATTCCTAGAACACGAAGAGCTCTTTGCTTGTCGCCTACGCGTGATGGCTGAAACACGCTATTACGTGGCAAAGGCCAGAGAAGCCGAAGAAGCCAACCACAGAAACCAGAACGCACCTTCCAAGGTCAAGTACGAATCGGGAGAGTACCATGCGGGGGATCTCGTATTCCTATACGTCCCGCAGGTCCCCAACTTGGTCAGTGTTAAGCTCTTCCCAATGTGGCAGGGACCCTACACCGTCCTGGAACAAGTAGGAGCTCTGACCTACCGCATCCAGGGTAAAGGCAAGACACTGGTGGTTCATGTCCGACGCTTAATGCGCTTTAACCCCATGCTCGACCGAAACGAGACCATGGCGGATGCTATCCAAAAGCTGAACGTAAGCTTGCGTGCCCCGCCCAAGCGCCGTGATAGGACGGCCGAGGCGAAGGGTAATCCCGATCAGCCGATCCCGGCTGCGGAGAATAACGCGGCTACGGCACCCAGCCAGGAGGAAATGGACGTCGACCAAGACGACGGATCCTCTCCGGCAGTTATAGCTCCGCGGCCGGACATACATCCGCAGACCGAACAGGAGGAAAAGGCAGCTGTTGTCCCTCAGCGCCCGCCGAGCGAGTCCAAGCTCAAGAAAGGCGAGGACGCTGAGACCATCCATTGGCACGTGGGGAAATACCTACTTCGCCCACCGGAGGCCCACGTAGGCGACGATTGCCTAAACGACTTCTTCCTAATGAAAGTCCGGGAATGGGAACCGAAGGTCCGCGCCACACGGGTACACAAAGTAACCAAGGCCGAACCGCCCATCCTCCAGTTTTATCGGTCACACCAAGACCTTGGCGATCCTGAGTCCCGAATATTCTATCCAGTATATAGAGACGGGAAGAACGTCGAAACGTTCTGGAAGGGCATTACCGATAAATCGCCTGGATACAAACCCTGGCAGATACAGGGGTGGCCGCGCATGGTGATAGATTACCCGTTCGACCTCCAACACGGCCGAATCCCAATCAGGGTATGGGACGAGATAGCCGCGGAAGGCATCTCCACCGATCTCATAGGGGCACCAGCACCGGGTAAATACAAACCTGGTAGGCTTGGCCAAGCGGCTAAATCCAAACAGGGTCGAAAGTAGTCGAGGTGATGATCGATGAAATTCATACGAATTCGGGTAGTATAGAGGTACCACACACAACCGCACCACGCGGAAACCTAGCCACTCCTACACTAGGGACACACCCGCCGATATCTCTATCTGATCTAAAATACTACCTAGGTCTGCTCTTCTACGGGAGAGAAGGGATAGGACCTAACTTGATATGACAAACGGGAAAAATGACCCTGCCCCGCCTGCCGTGGGATGCGACGGCCCTGAAGGTATCTTGACGGGTCGGTAGTTGGTGTTGCCGCCATGGGTTGGAATAATTTCAGGCTAGCTCAACCTAGCCATTGCACATCACACTCGCCTCCTCTCGAGTTGTCATTCCGCCTCTCGCGGCTCTGACATGTGTAGGGTGTGATAGATTATTCCCCACAGAATGTCATGTCATTTATGTCAAGCCCCCTCAATCCTGTTGTTTGGGTGGAAGGTTGAAACATACCACGAGCCATAAGCATATATACTCCATTCATGCACTTAAGTGTCCCTATTCCGAAACAGCCCGATTCCTATATAATCCCGAGGCAACAAGTACGGACAGGCGAAGGGACCCAAGGGCTCATGTCGCGCCCAAACCCCCCTGTTGACAAGTACATAAGTAAGCAAGTGTGCAAAGACGACAAACATCCAAATCCACACGACAAACACACTTACTTTACTCAAAATCCTGGCTCAACAATTCCTAAAATAACTTATAAGTATGTCTCCTGTAGGCATGGAAAAAGCACTGGAGCTATATCTAGCGTTCCTATTAGCGTGCGTGGCGTCAGTGTGCGTTATCGTGGTGGTCCATTTGCTCATGCAAGCCATCGCGGTCGATAGGGGGAAAGCATCGGAACAACGGCAGGAAGGCCAGCCGATAGCAGGGGTGCCGCCGGAGGCCAAACAACCGCCTGGGTCCCAAGTGCCTATGTCGGAGAGCCCCAGGTTCACCAACCCACCACACAAACGACACAAAGTAACGCACTCGGAAGATGAGGGGGCCGGAGACTTTCCGGAGGGCCTTACCCAACCCCGCCCGAGCACAAGCGCGTCCAATAGCCCACCCAGCAACACACACAATCTTTTGCCTACCGAGGCCCAGTATGCCCGCATGAGTTCGAAGAAAGTAGCAGCACTGGCTAGTACTGCGAACACACCTCCCTCTCCACCAACGGACGAGGATGTCGACCCGGAGGGTATAACCGCCCCACCAGAGGAAGACGACGAACCATGGCGTATGCCGGAAGAGTTCGACCAATCGGACACCGCATACGAAACGGGGGAAGATAGTGATCCTGATGTGTTGGCGCGCAACCGAGCAAAGCGACGCATAAAGGCCCGCCGCCACTATTGGCGACGATTCGGCAGCCAAGACAAAACCGTACCTGACAAATACAGCGACGGGTTGAACCCGGTTGAGGAGTCAAAACCCGTTCCTGCGGTAACCGATTTGGAATATCAGCACCACCGCTGTCCACCGCCCGAAGAACCCCGACATTGGGGCAGGAACGAGGAGTTTGTGGCATACTTCCACAAAACTGACGACCTCCCGTACGTATACGGCCCGATCGACCGACCTGTATATTGTCACGGGGGGGCAAATGGGTACGGTCGAACACTTACCGACTCGTTCGATGGGAAACCAAGGAAGGGAAACCCAAAGCTCCTCCTTCCAGCCCGCCCCATAGGGTCAACTACGATAACATCAACCGATTGATGATGCCCTATCGAATTTCGGAGCACAATATGCTACGGGGGGTGGATCCGCACCTTCATCAAATAGCGGTTGAACGCGAAGAGCTCTCTAGGCCCGTTCGATACGCATTTGACCCCGCATCGCGCCGCATACACCGCATATACCCTCCATACCCGGATATCACGGACGCGGAGCGCCGCCTGCGGCTCGAATGCCCTGCGCTAAGGCACACAACCAATCTGCGATCCAATCCCTTCCAGCCTACGAAGGAACTATACCGGCACATGCTGGTCGGCAACCAGGTCAACTGGGTCCCGGACCCTCACCTATTTGAGGAGTCACCAGCCAAGGGAGTCGTACTTGAAGGGAGAGTGCCCACACCGCCCCCACCACTGATGAATGAGAGAGGTGTCTGGTCCAACAACCCGAGCTGTTCCTACATGGACACGGACGTAAACCTCCTCATGGTGACCTGTTGCGGGCTGAACTCGGTGGCGGTCAATGGATCGTACGCCTGCAACCGCAGATGGACCTTACCCTCTGACATTTACACGTCACCAGAGCGTAACGGACCGCACCTCTGTCCGGAACACACGCTCACCTACAAGAGGCGGGAAAGGAAATTCCCGTTCACGAACCCAGCGCATGTTCCCTCAGGACCGCCAACCTGGCGCGCTCACGAAAATCCACTCCCACACGTGGAATCATACGTCCCTATCCCGAACGACCCTACAACGCTAACCGAGGCGGAGTGGGCGTTAACTCGTTCCATAATGGGCTGGACTAGCTTGTCCGACCAACAAAGGGCGTGTGTGCTCCGATTCTATGGCATAAACGCGCAGCCCAAACATCTCTTGGAACCCTATGAGCTCCGAAGGCTCCGATGGCCACAAATGGACATCAATTGCTACTACTACCTCCTGGAGGAAGCGGGTGTACCCCTTCCGGAGGAAGTAAAAGCATACCGGGCCTATCACCTAAGAAAGGGCCACCTCGCCTGATAATGGTCGGGGACGAGTTGCGCCGATTCCTGGAGGCTCTCGGCCTACCCCACGAGGAGAGTGCAACATAACCGTCTCTCCTCACCTTATCAAGATATATCCCCATATACATACCTAACCTTCGCCCTCCTACCTGGGCGGAGTTACTATCGTCCCCGGCCCCCTATGCCGCCCGATTCCAGGGAGCGGCACGGCTGCGGCAAAGACATTACCTCCGTTTTCGCCAAGAACACATGGCGACATGGCTCATAGCCGTTCGCTATAGTTTGTTCCGGAACGGCCATGGGTACCTACCTAATGTCGTGCCCAGTGATGGCGATCCAAGACCTACCGACCCTCGACGCCTCCAACCATTGGGCGGAGAGATGGGCCAGACACTTCCGTCACCACGCCCGTCCAGAATGGGATGGCGCGGTACAAGACGTGGAGTTCCAATGGCACCAGGCAACAACGCCGTTGGATTATATATATCGATATCACTCTCGACATTGTTACCCCCGATGGGAACAAGTGTACGAATATAAACTCGGGGCCATTATACGACAACTATACCCTGAGTATAAACCACCGCAATTATCTATCAGACCGTTCGAGCTCTCCGACGACGAACGGAAGATGATTCGGATCCAACTCGATCACGAGCGTGACGATCCTCCCCTCGACCAAATCGAGGAACGTCCTCGCGGCCGCTCTCCCTCCCAGTCCAGCACTGAGGACAATTTCACCCGATATGTGGAAGCGGACGAGAATGACGAGTTTTGAGACCCTCCAAAAGGGGTTGTATATATCTCCATAGACACTTCTGACAATAACTTCCAGCTGGCTCGATTCAATTGTATATATCTATACAAAAAAAAAAAAAAAAGTCCACCAAGGACACCAAAAATGAAACAAACATCTAGACTGGCAAAGCGCCCGTTTATTCCAACAAATGGACGATCTACAAGCAAGTTCATTATCGACCTAAGCGCTAATGAATCTGCTCATAGATCTGGGGATCGCGCTCCGACACCTCTGTCCTATAACAGGGATTCGGGAAGCATACTGAAGATATCTCACCTGTTCTTCCCGTCCATGGGTCAGATTGGGTGAAGTATCTAACGTACGACCCATTCCAGTCTTATGGTCTCCCAGCCAGAGAACCCGACCGATTTGCGGAGTTCACTTGGAGAACACATTCATCCCAACCTTTCCAATTAGGGCAGATGGGGTGAAGATGTTGCCACACGGTCAAGTCCGAGGCGCGCTGAGAGCTTGCACCAGCAGTATACCCGCCAGAGGTTCTACTGTTGGACCAAATGCATCTCCGTCCTGGCGTTCACTTGGGGAAGATATTCATCCCAACCTTTCCAATTAGGGCAGCTGGGATGAAGGCCTTATCACAACCTGACCATGTCTGGCCTCCGTCCCACCCAGCGGGAATCCAAAGGAGTGTTGATAAGGGTACGAAGTGAGGTTGAGTCAGCAAAGATGCGACTTTACTTCAGACCCCAAGCCCGGCCAATTCGGGAAGAGCCAGAACACACGAAGTTACTCCTCACATTTGTATGACAATGGTCATCAAGGGGGGGGAAGTGTAGAGCGAAATTCAAAAGTCAAATTTGAGAATTAAGCCAAAAATCAAATTCGAATTTTGCTCATCTTTCCGAAATCCAAATCTTTCGGAGTAACGCCTACAGTTACACTTCTTTCCTTCAATCGCCTATCTGATTCCTAGAAGGAAAAGAAGACTTCCATTTCGAGGCCAATTCTCGATAGCCAACATATTCCTTCCGCCCATATCTACCTCTCTACTCCTATTCCATGGGGGTTATCGGATAAACCGGGGAGTGAGGATTGTAGGCGCAGATAGGTAAATATGGGCTACTTTAATAATACCGGGTATTAAGCCAAACATATTACGAAGCTCTTCCCAACAGTAATCCAATTGTAGACAGGCAGCGATAGTATTACTAAAAAGGACCGTTACCCCTTTTAGCCCGGATTATATTATCGTTAGGCCGGACAACGGGAACTGGTTGCTGTTTGCCTTGGTTGTTTTGGCTTCGCTAGTCTCACACATTTTCCCACCATCTTTGATCCTTGCTTGTATAAGCTCAAGAAGAGTTGGGTTATTGGCGAAGTTGTTATTATTTGGTTTAGTAAAAGGATAGGCATCAATAACTTATATTCTTTTATAACAGAACCGATAAAAATGTGCAAAGTACTTGAAGGTGGCTTCAAGTTCAAGTAATTGGTGTTCAAGTGAAGTCCTGAACTTTCATTTGGGAAAGTCTTTCTGAGCCTAATGGCTGTGCACGCAGTCACGGTGCACTGCAAATATCATTTTTATGTTCTCTTGACTGTGTTCCCCAAAATTCACCTGTTTTACGGTTTTCAGCATATCATGGGAAAAAGGCAGCAGAGAAGGAAAAAATTACATTTGCTGTAAAAACTTTGATTAAATCGTTTGAAGTCATTCCTAGACGAAATCGAAAGCTAGTTAGTGAAGTCGAAACGTCGTGCAGAGGAGAATCTAACGGATCGGTCAAAAACAGTAAAATGTCAACGGTAGTGGTTTGGCCGGTCGTTAAAGTGCTCAGTCTGATAGCTCCCCCCCCTGGCAGTGATATGAGCTACGACAATGGTCACTTTGAGTGGCAGTGATATGAGTTAAAAATGTAATGGCTAAAAACTAGTGCCTCCGATACCAGAGAAAAGGTACTTAATAAATAACTAATAATTTTATACGTAGCTGTAGGTACTGAGGAGAAGGGTCTAATTACCGATCCTACAATGATAAGAGCCCTAATAACTTTATTGTTTGCAAAATTTTGAGACAGTGACTGCTTTAGCTGACCGTCATACGTGGCTCAGAGGTTGAGTAAAGAGATAGGAGAAAAAGTAGGCTTATGAGATTATAGGTTGGAGAAATGAATAAAAGTCGTTCAGTGGAAAAAATGATTTTAGACCTATCGAGTCAGGTGCTAACCACATTGCAGAGACAGCAGAAAGAAGAGACTGCATGTGACCTCGACTAGTCGTTAAGCTTGCGAAATTCCTGCCCCGGAGGGGCAGTTCGATTTTTCGAATAATCCTGCACAGAAAACGACATGTCGGGCCCACCTCAAGTAGTCTAGAACACCTTGTTCGCCACGTCTTGCCAATTGGTCGACAGCACCGTTCCTGAGCAAGCACACATGCAACAATGAGTGACAGTATTCCACAACAAACGCAGCGGACCTCCTGACGTCTGGTAAGACTTCATCATGGCTCGCTTGGTATTCTATTGGCAACAGGCGCACGTGAGCAGAGTGCGCGGCCGAGCAGCAGCCGACCTCATCACCGTCGGCATATATTTGCTGAAACAGCTTCTCCAATGCCGCATCCCCATCCACCTGCATGCGGAATACGGTGCGCACTCCGCGCTCAGATGTCCCAAGCATTAAAAAAACCTGCTCCTCTTCTGTTTGTAAGGCATCCCAATCAACGTCCTTCTTGACTTTTGTATATACACTTGGTCTGGCTCCTCCCGTAGACACTGCACACATGGAGGTGAATCTAGGGCGCGGCAGACGAACACAAGAGAGAGAGAGAGAGAAAAGGGGAGAGAGAGAGAGAGAGAGAGCGAGAGAGAGAGAGAGAGAAAGAGAGAGAGAGAGAGAGCGAGAGCGAGAGAGCAAGAGAGCGAGAGAGCGAGAGCGAGAGAGAGAGAGAGAGAGAGAGAGAGAGAGAGCGAGAGAGAGAGAGAGAGAGAGCGAGAGCGAGAGAGCGAGAGAGAGAGAGAGCGAGAGAGAGAGAGAGAGCGAGCGAGCGAGCGAGCGAGAGAGAGAGAGAGAGAGAGAGAGAGAGAGAGAGAGAGAGAGAGAGAGAGAGAGAGAGAGAGAGAGAAAACCGATGTTCTCGCGACGAATAGGGGCCGACGCGCTGTGGGTGGCACGGCACATCACAGCACGGGGTCATGACTTGTGCGCGGAGAGGCGACAGGTGGGGCGGACCTGCTAACGGGGACGCTGGCGGCCTCCAAACTGTCCCAGTCCTGCCGCTGCTGCTTCTAGATGAATAGATAGATAGATAGACAGATAGATAGATAGATAGATAGATAGATAGATACCTTGAGCATGATCTCCACCTTGTAGGGCGTCACCTAGTAAACACGGGTACATCAGCGCAACCACAATCCCGTACTAACAAGAAGAAAAAAAAGGTTCACAGGAAAGAACCTGTACTTCGGGATTTGGATGCACCTGACAGCCAACAACCAGCCACCACGTAAGACCGCAGACCAGGCAAACAGAAACAAAATACAGAGGATACCTTTGCCCATAAAGCATACTCGGCCTTGAATGGCTTGGGGGTGCAATTTAGCTTGACGGACAGCTACAAAAGAATGGACGTTGAGGAAGAGACACTGAGGGGTAGTGCTCTACCACAGAGTCAGTACACTCAACAACAACATCTTGTCTGAAGAGGCGCTTCACAAAAATGACCAGGGTGACCTACAAAGATCAAAAAAGTTCGCTCTTGTCCGCAAGGACCGTTTCTACCTTGTCAACCGTTTGAAACCAGTCTGTCCTGCAGATAGCAACAGCACGTGCAACACAGTTACAGAGGCGTGGCGCGAATAGGCGAGAGAGGCGGGTTACTTAATCTTGGGTTGTGGCGCGGCGGCGGGAGAGAAGGTCGAGGTAGGTGCAGTGGACGACTGGAGCTGTGCGGCTGCGGCGGCGGAAGAGCTCGTGGCAGCATGCTCGGCGCACAAGGAGGAGTTGGCTGCGCTGGCAGGCTGAGCAGCGCCCTCACCTGGCAGAGGCAACGTATGGCCGCTCACCCAACAATAAGGCAAACCTGGCCGGATTTTCAATTCCGCTTCACACTTGCGTTTCCATATTCGAACACGGTCCACCAGCCCCAAGGCCTCGGCTCGCAGGAAGGCCTCGTGTGAACGCTCGAACTGGTCCAGGGAAAAAAGTGCTATCCTGTTCGTGCAGAACGAGGCACATTCATTCAATTAGTCAAAAAATGTATGGAAGATAAATACAAAATGCAGTAACAAGAAATGAATGAATCAATAAATGCATAAAGAAAAATAATGAATAAGAAAGAGTATTCTTATTTTCTTTATTCTCATTACTCTTTCTTATTCATTATTTTTCAAGAAAACAGAAAAATTACTATAAAAGTTTAATGAAGGTCGTATAAATACATACATACATACATACAGCATACATACATACATACATACATATTTCAAAGAGTAAACTATCTGAGTAGATTCATTCTTTGTAAGCCCAAGCAAGGCGAAGAAAGAAGGACAATAAAGAACGAAAAGAAGGAAGGGAAGAAAGAAAGAAAACAATAGGAAGGGATGGGAAAGGAAAGAAGGGAAGGACCAAGGACGAACTAGCAAGAAATGGAGAATCAAGTAAAAAAAGTAAAAGAGAAGTGAGAGAAAGACTGTGGAACGGGGAGGGGGGTGGAGGTTGGGGTAGACGAGGGACCCAAAACACAACAAAAAATCACACAAACAACAACGAACAACAACGTAACAACAATAACAATAACAATAACAACAACAACAGCAGCAGCAGCAACCAGAGAGACCGGAGAAGAAGAAGAAGAAGAAGAAGAAGAAGAAGAGAAGAAGAAAGAAGAAGAAGAAAGAAGAAGAAGAAGAAGAGAAGAAGAAGAAGAAGAAGAAGAAGAAGGAGAAGAAGAGGAAGAAGAAGAAGAAGTTTCTGTTTTCTCTATCATATCTAGTTTACATATTATTAACATTCTCCCTTGACGAGAGAGAGAGGAGGGGGGGGGGGGGTTACGAGTGCAAAATGGAGTGGTTCAATTAGTACTTCAATTCTCTCCAGTTCGTCTACATTTCTTTTCCTTCTTGCTTCTATACTCTTCTCTCGTTCTCACCTTCTTTCTTTCTTTTTTTCTTTCTCTCTTCTTTCTTTATTTGCTTACTCGGTTGCTTTCTTCTTCCTCTACTCGTCCCCAGCATCACTGACACACTTATCTCTCGTCACTACAAGGAAGACCCTTTCCGAAGGCAACCGATCGCTGTCTCTGGTGAAAGCTTTTCGGCTTGCTCGACGTCTTGCAGGGCCGCTAGGAAATGCAAAGAGATTTAGACAATCCCAACAATTAGTCACCAACCAGCATAGCTTCCTTTCTTGAGATGATTGGCACTCCTGTGAAGGTAGTACTTGGCCTGATTGCCCTGCTTACTGATGGCTTTATCGAAGTATGCAGCGGCTAGATCGTACTCTTCAGCCACGAAGTGCTCGTTGGCTTTGGCAAACTCCCTTGCACCAGCCGCCATACGTATCTCAGAAAACAAATCAAACACAAAACCCACGTCTTTCACCATCGGCTAGTAAGCTGCAGTGTATCACAAGAACAAAAGTCAATGAAATGCACAGGGACAGGTTTTGGGATGAGATGAGGGATGAGGGACAACATTGACACCACAATACATGAATAATTCGACATTGAACACTCCCACTTTTGCCTGTGTTGTTCCGTGGTAGGTGGCAGGACCGTGCAGTCAGGTTTGTTCCTTCTGGTTTGTCTTTAGAGGAGTATAGTTTCTGTCCTATTAAACTACTACTGCTACTACTTCTTCGAAATTGTACAGGAATAATCAGAGCTAATTAGAACTCTAATTCATGGGGGGGGGGGGGGGGGGGGGAAGAGCTCATAAAAGTATATGGATAAGAGAAAAAAAAAAAAAAAAAAAAAAAAAGTTCTCATAATCACTAGGGGTCGTCGAAATTGTACAGGAATACTAATCAGAGCTAATTAGAACTCTAATTCATGGGGGGGGGGGGGGGGAAGAGCTCATAAAAGTATATGGATAAGAGAAAAAAAAAAAAAAAAAAAAAAAAAAAAAAAAAAAAAAAAACGCAGGTAAGAAGCTGGCCATATAATGGTCTAAATGCCGGAAGCGTTTAGTTGCCCGGATCCTCTTCTACTATTTGAGCCTTCGCATGTTTCATCCTTTCCTCATATGTCTCCTCGTGCTCTTTGCTTGTTTGCCTGCGCCTGTTTTTTCTTTGCTATTGCTTTTGTTTTGTTTGGCCTATATTTTTTTCTCTGTTTGCTCTCTTTTCTACTCTGACTCATTTTAATATTAAGTTTACTACAAGTTCAACACACTAACAATTAAAATTCTAAGTTGGGCAAAAAAAAAAAAACCTTTTTCCTTTTATTCTTTCTATTCTTTTTCATCCCTTTTCTTTTTCATCCCTTTTCTTTTTCATCCTCTTCCCCTCTTGTTTTCTTCTTTTTCGTTTTTCCTATCTATTGCTGCCTGTTAGGTTTGGGCTTGTTCTGGCATGGCTCTACTGCATGTTTATGCTTGTGGCTTGTGGAGTTTCTTCTGGTCTATGAGGGGGGTGGGGTGCGGAGTGGTTTTGGCTCGACTAGCTTGAGGCTGCATGTCTATGAGGTTGCCAGGCTTGGGCTGGTCCTTATGGATACTGCAGCACTCGGCATAATCGCGAGTACGCCACGTCGATCCTTACTACGCTCTGCACACCACCCTCCTGGCTATGATAGCCTCCGGGTGCGAGTGAATTGCTAGGTGCTGCAGTTTCCTTAAGGGCTGTCTCACTGACTGTCAATTGATCTCACTTGCGCCCATGTTAGTTATGTCTTACCTTTTTCTGGCACTTTCCGCTCTTACCTTCTAGTTCAGTATCGTCTCCCTTGCCACTGTCTGGCGCTGTGTTTGTTTGTTTTTGTTTGCCTTTAGTGTTTGTTGCTGCCTCTATTGTTGCCTTTTTGTTTTGTTTTTGTTTTGTTTTTGTCTTGTTTTTGTTTCTTTTGTTTCGCTTGTTTGTTTGTTTCTTTTGTTTTTCTTGTTTTTTGTTCCTGCTCCTATTTTGTTTTTATCTTTTTTCTTTCTTTGCTGTTTTTTTTTTGTTTCTCCGTTTTCTTTTCCTTTCCTGGTTTTTCTTTACCTCTTTCCTTCTTTCTTTCTTTCTATCTTTTTCTCTCTTTCTTTTCTCTACCATATTATTCTTTCCAGGAGCTTTCTGTTGAACCTTAGTTCCAGATTTCCTTATGAGCTTGTACTATTGTTCCTTGGAACCAGAATTCTTTTGAATTAGGTTCTTCTCTTTTTCTATCGTCTCTTTCTCATTGAACCTTGCTTACTGTTAAAAAAAAAAATTAAACCTTGCTTACTGGAAAAAAAAAGAAAAAAAAAAAAAAAAAAAAAAAGCTCTTCTTTATTTTTCTCTCGCTCTTTCTCATTAAACCTTGCTTTACTGTTAAGAAAAACAAACTTTGAACCAGAATTCTTTTGAATTAGGCTCTTCTTTTTTTCTATTGTCTCTTTCTCATTAAACCTTGCTTACTGTAAAATAAAAAAAAAAAAATAAAAAAAAAGGTTTGGGCTTGTTCTAGCATGGCCCTACTGTATGTTTATGGTTGTGGCTTGTGGAGTTTCTTCTGGTCTATGAGGGGGGTGGGGTGCGGAGTGGTTTTGGCTCGACTAGCTTGAGGCTGCATGTCTATGAGGTTGCCAGGCTTGGGCTGGTCCTTATGGATACTGCAGCACTCGGCATAATCGCGTCGCGAGTACGCCACGTCGATCCTTACTACGCTCTGCACACCACCCTCCTGGCTATGATAGCCTCCGGGTGCGAGTGAATTGCGTTAGGTGCTGCAGTTTCCTTAAGGGCTGTCTCACTGACTGTCGATTGATCTCACTTGCGCCCATTGTTAGTTATGTCTTACCTTTTTCTGGCGCTTTCCGCTCTTGCCCTCTAGTTCAGTATCGTCTCCCTTGCCCCTTTCTGGCCTTGTGTTAGTTTGTTTTTGTTTGCTTTTATTGTTTGTCGCTGCCTCTGTTGTTGTCTTTTTGTATTGTTTTTGTTTCCTTTGTTTCGCTTGTTTGTTTGTTTTTTGTTGCTTTTGTTTTATTCCTTTTCAATTTCATGTTTTTTTTTTTTTCCTGTTCTTTGTTTCTTCGTTCTCTTTGCTTTTCCTGGTTTTTCTTCTTCTCTTTGTTCCTTTCTTTCTTTCTATCTTTTTCTCTCTTTCTTTTCCCCTCCATATTACTCTTTCCAGGAGCTTTCTGTTGAACCTTAGTTCCAGATTTCCTTATGAGCTTGTACTGTTGTTCCTTGGAACCAGAATTCTTTTGAATTAAGCTCTTCTTTATTTTTCTTTCGTCTCTTTCTTCTTAAACCTTACTTACTGTAAAATGATGCGGGAGTTCGTCTCTTCTCATCCTTTCTCTCTATCTCTTTTTTTTCCTTCTTCTCTCTCTCTCTCCCTTTTACTGTAAGCAAGGTTCTCCCTCTTTTCCCTCCTTTCATATTTATATCTTTATATTTATATATACATTAAAAAAAAAAATTAAATTTTTTTAAAAAACCCCAAATTGATGAAATACTAACTGAAGGACACAGTTAATATTTCATTCTAATTTGGATCCCCTTCTCTTTCTCTCCGTCCATGTATTCCTGCCCTTACCATATGTATGATATATTTATTATTATTATTATTATTATTATTATTATTATTATTATTATTATTATTATTATTATTACCGATCCGTCTGGACCAGTATTTTCATTGAACATACCGGCCCGTCTGGAAGTGTTGGAACTGCCCTTGCGGGGGTGTCATTAGAGCTTATCGTCAATTCTTCGTACTCCCCTCACGGGTGAGACGATGGAGGCGCATGTGCAGAAATGCATCAGCCATTGACAGAGAAGCACTATTATTATTATTATTATTATTATTATTATTATTATTATTATTATTAGGACACCGTGATAGCCCAGTGGTCAAGTTCTACCATCTGGGCCCTGTCGCCAGTTCGATTCCCGTCGGTGCCACCAGTATTTTCATTGAACATACCGGTCTGTTTCTGGACCAGTATTTTTATTGAACATACCGGCCCGTCTGGAAGTGTTGGAACTGCCCTTGCGGGGGTGTCATTAGAGCTTATCGTCAATTCTTCGTACTCCCCTCACGGGTGAGACGATGGAGGCGCATGTGCAGAAATGCATCAGCCATTGACAGAGAAGCACTATTATTATTATTATTATTATTATTATTATTATTTTGACACCGTGATAGCCCAGTGGTCAAGTTCTACCATCTGGGCCCTGTCGCCAGTTCGATTCCCCTCGGTGCCACCAGTATCTTCATTGAACATACCGGTCCGTCTGGAAGTGTTGGAACTGCCCGTGCGGGGGTGTCATTAGAGCCTATCGTCAATTCTTCGTACTCCCCTCACGGGTGAGACGATGGAGGCGCATGTGCAGATTTGCATCAGCCATTGACAGAGAAGCACTATTATTATTATTATTATTATTATTATTATTATTATTATTATTATTATTATTATTATTATTATTATGGACACCGTGATAGCCCAGTGGTCAAGTTCTACCATCTGGGCCCTGTCGCCAGTTCGATTCCTGTCGGTGCCACCAGTATTTTCATTGAACATACCGGTCTATTTCTGGACCAGTATTTTCATTGAACATACCGGCCCGTCTGGAAGTGTTGGAACTGCCCTTGCGTGGGTGTCATTAGAGCTTATCGTCAATTCTTCGTACTCCCCTCACGGGTGAGACGATGGAGGCGCATGTGCAGAAATGCATCAGCCATTGACAGAGAAGCACTATTATTATTATTATTATTATTATTATTATTATTATTATTTGGGCCCCGTCGCCAGTTCGATTCCCGTCGGTGCCACCAGTATTTTCATTGAACATACCGGTCTATTTCTGGACCAGTATTTTCATTGAACATACCGGCCCGTCTGGAAGTGTTGGAACTGCCCTTGCGGGGGTGTCATTAGAGCTTATCGTCAATTCTTCGTACTCCCCTCACGGGTGAGACGATGGAGGCGCATGTGCAGAAATGCATCAGCCATTGACAGAGAAGCACTATTATTATTATTATTATTATTATTATTAGGACACCGTGATAGCCCAGTGGTCAAGTTCTACCATCTGGGCCCTGTCACCAGTTCGATTCCCGTCGGTGCCACCAGTATTTTCATTGAACATACCGGTCTATTTCTGGACCAGTATTTTCATTGAACATACCGGCCCGTCTGGAAGTGTTGGAACTGCCCTTGCGGGGGTGTCATTAGAGCTTATCGTCAATTCTTCGTACTCCCCTCACGGGTGAGACGATGGAGGCGCATGTGCAGAAATGCATCAGCCATTGACAGAGAAGCACTATTATTATTATTATTATTATTATTACTATTACTATTATTATTATTATTATTATTATTATTATTATTATTCAGCCCAATGGCCTCAAGGCGTTAAACTGTGACGCCAACTCATAACCCTTTGGTGGTAGATGCTGGGGAGGAGGGTCGTTGCGCGCGTAAAAGATCTTAAACTCCGCATATGCTGGTTGATAGCCCAGGACCCAGCAGACACCAGATTGTTATGGGTGGGGTTTCGAGGCAGCTCTAGCAACCGCGCTTGGTGTATGCACTTGCACATTCGGTGACGTCTTGCAAGAGGTTGCTGGGACTGCGGAATAACCTCGGCTTAGTGCAGTCTTGCCCTCAGGAGCTCCATCGGTGGCCCCGATCATCAGGCGAGAGACTGACACGGGGGGGTGGAGGACCTCGAACAAGGGTATTGGAGGCTTATGTCCGTTGAGGATATGCCATTAGCTGCATCAGTACGCCTCAGATATAGTATTATTATTATTATTATTATTATTATTATTATTATTATTATTATTATTATTATTATTACATTATTATGGACACCGTGATAGCACAGTGGTCAAGTTCTACCATCTGGGCCCTGTCGCCAGTTCGATTCCCGTCGGTGCCACCAGTATTTTCATTGAACATACCGATCCGTCTGGACCAGTGTTTTCATTGAACATACCGGTCCGTCTGGAAGTGTTGGAACTGTCCTTGCGGGGGTGTCATTAGAGCCTATCGTCAATTCTTCGTACTCCCCTCACGGGTGAGACGATGGAGGCGCATGTGCAGAAATGCATCAGCCATTGACAGAGAAGCACTATTATTATTATTATTATTATTATTATTATTATTATTATTATTATATTATTATGGACACCGTGATAGCCCAGTGGTCAAGTTCTACCCTCTGGGCCCTGTCGCCAGTTCGATTCCCGTCGGTGCCACCAGTATCTTCATTGAACATACCGGTCCGTCTGGAAGTGTTGGAACTGCCCGTGCGGGGGTGTCATTAGAGCCTATCGTCAATTCTTCGTACTCCCCTCACGGGTGAGACGATGGAGGCGCATGTGCAGATTTGCATCAGCCATTGACAGAGAAGCACTATTATTATTATTATTATTATTATTGTTGACTGTGACATATTTGAGGGAAATCCCGATGAAAAAACCTAGTCACACTTGCTAAACAGAGTTCCAGCCCAATGGCCTCAAGGCGTTAAACTGTGACGCCAACTCATAACCCTTTGGTGGTAGATGCTGGGGAGGAGGGTCGTTGCGCGCGTAAAAGATCTTAAACTCCGCATATGCTGGTTGATAGCCCAGGACCCAGCAGACACCAGATTGTTATGGGTGGGGTTTCGAGGCAGCTCTAGCAACCGCGCTTGGTGTATGCACTTGCACATTCGGTGACGTCTTGCAAGAGGTTGCTGGGACTGCGGAATAACCTCGGCTTAGTGCAGTCTTGCCCTCAGGAGCTCCATCGGTGGCCCCGATCATCAGGCGAGAGACTGACACGGGGGGGGTGGAGGACCTCGAACAAGGGTATTGGAGGCTTATGTCCGTTGAGGATATGCCATTAGCTGCATCAGTACGCCTCAGATATAGTATTATTATTATTATTATTATTACTATTACATACCGGTCCGTCTGGAAGTGTTGGAACTGCCCTTGCGGGGGTGTCATTAGAGCCTATCGTCAATTCTTCGTACTCCCCTCACGGGTGAGACGATGGAGGCGCATGTGCAGATTTGCATCAGCCATTGACAGAGAAGCACTATTATTACTATTATTACTATTATTATTATTATTATTATTATTATTATTATTATTATTATTATTATTAAGCTCCTAGAGTAATGTTCTATGCCGTCACTTCCTTTATTCCACCGATTGGTGTGGAGACTTTCCTTATGGAATGGAGGACTGGATGCACATGGCCTTTTGGCTCAGCAATTGGCAGGAGATACACTATTATTATTATTATTATTATTATATAGGGAGTACATAGGCCATCGGTCCCTTTCCATGGGCTGATTGGTATAAAGCTCCTAGAGTAATGTTCTATGCCGTCACTTCCTTTATTCCACCGATTGGTGTGGAGACTTTCCTTATGGAATGGAGGACTGGATGCACATGGCCTTTTGGCTCAGCAATTGGCAGGAGATACACTATTATTATTATTATTATTATTATTATTGTGGACACCGTGATAGCCCAGTGGTCAAGTTCTACCATCTGGGCCCTGTCGCCAGTTCGATTCCCGTCGGTGCCACCAGTATTTTCATTGAACATACCGGTCTATTTCTGGACCAGTATTTTCATTGAACATACCGGCCCGTCTGGAAGTGTTGGAACTGCCCTTGCGGGGGTGTCATTAGAGCTTATCGTCAATTCTTCGTACTCCCCTCACGGGTGAGACGATGGAGGCGCATGTGCAGAAATGCATCAGCCATTGACAGAGAGGCACTATTATTATTATTATTATTATTATTATTATTATTATTATTATTATTATTATTATTATCATTATTTTGACACCGTGATAGCCCAGTGGTCAAGTTCTACTATCTGGGCCCTGTCGCCAGTTCGATTCCCGTCGGTGCCACCAGTATTTTCATTGAACATACCGGTCCGTCTGGAAGTGTTGGAACTGCCCGTGCGGGGGTGTCATTAGAGCCTATCGTCAATTCTTCGTACTCCCCTCACGGGTGAGACGATGGAGGCGCATGTGCAGATTTGCATCAGCCATTGACAGAGAGAAGCACTATTATTATTATTATTATTACTACTACTACTACTATTATGATGATTATTATTATTTTTTCTATTGTTATTATTATTTTTATTATTTTTTTTCTTCTTATTACTTTCATTTTTTATTTTATTATTATTATTATCATTTTCAATATTATTATTATTATCATTATTATTATTATTCTTTGGACACCGTGATAGCCCAGTGGTCAAGTTCTACCATCTGGGCCCTGTCGCCAGTTCGATTCCCGTCGGTGCCACCAGTATTTTCATTGAACATACCGGTCTATTTCTGGACCAGTATTTTCATTGAACATACCGGCCCGTCTGGAAGTGTTGGAACTGCCCTTGCGGGGGTGTCATTAGAGCTTACCGTCAATTCTTCGTACTCCCCTCACGGGTGAGACGATGGAGGCGCATGTGCAGAAATGCATCAGCCATTGACAGAGAAGCACTATTATTATTCTTATTATTATTCATTATATTAATGGAGGCACATGTCCAGGATCTGGATCTGATGCTATAGTCTGAGGAAGCCTATTCATTATATTTTATTATTACTTCTATTATTATTTTCCTTCTTTTCCCTTTTGTTTTCTTTTTCTTTTTCGTTTTTCGTATTTGCTGCTGCCTGTTAGGTTTGGGCTTGTTCTAGCATGGCTCAACTGCATGTTTATGGTTGTGGCTTGTGGAGTTTCTTCTGGTCTATGAGTGGGGTGGGGTGCGGAGTGGTTTGGTTGCCAGGCTTGGGCTGGTCCTTATGGATACTGCAGCACTCGGCATAATCGCGTCGCGAGTACGCCACGTCGAGCCTTACTACGCTCTGCACACCACCCTCCTGGCTACGACAGCCTCCGGGTGCGAGTGAATTGCGTTAGGTGCTGCAGTTTCCTTAAGGGCTGTCTCACAATTGATCTCACTTGCGCCCATGTTAGTTATGTCTTACCTCTGCTGGCGCTTTCCGCTCTTACCTTCTAGTTCAGTATCGTCTCCCTTGCCACTGTCTGGCCTTGTTTTTGTTTGTTTTTGTTTGCCTTTAGTGTTTGTTGCTACCTTTATTGTTGTCTTTTTTGTATTGTTTTTGTTTCTTTTGTTTCGCTTGTTTGTTTGTTTCTTTTGTTTCTTTTGTTTTTTGTTCCTATTCTCTTTTGTTTTTTTTGCTTTTTTCTTTCTTTACTGTTTTTTGTTTATCTGTTTTCTTTTCTTTTCCTGATTTTCTTTATCTCTTTCTTCCTTTCTTTCTTTCTATCTTTTTCTCTCTTTCTTTTCCCCTCCATATTATTCTTTCCAGGAGCTTTCTGTTGAACCTTAGTTCCAGATTTCCTTATGAGCTTGTACTGTTGAACCAGAATTCTTTTGAATTAAGCTCTTCTTTATTTTTCTCTCGTCTCTTTCTCAGTAAACCTTGCTTACTGTAAAAAAAAATTAAAAAAAAAAAAAAAAAAAAAACTTAGCTCCAGTTTTGCTTATGAGCTTGCACTGTCGTTCCTTGGAACCAGATTTCTTTTTATTTAAGCTCTTCTGTATTTTTCTTTTGTCTCTTTCTCATTAAACCTTGCTTACTGTATTTAAAAAAAAAAAAAAAAAAAAATCTCAAAGTTTTTACAGGGCCCGTTTTAGTTTAGTGAAGTAGGGGGTTCCTTTTCTTTTTTTGCGGTCTGAACCCGAGTCCCACACTGTTCGCCGATCTAGAGATCTTGAAGTGAAATGATGAGGAAGTTCGACTCTTTCTTATCCTTTCTCTCTATATCTCTTTCTTCTTCTTCTTCTTCTTCTTCTTCTTCTTCTTCTTCTTCTTCTTCTTCTTCTTCTTCTCATGAAACCTTGCTTACTGTAAAAAAAAAAATTAAAAAAAAAAATTAGCAAGACCAGATCAAACAAGCAGCAGCATGTAAGGAAAACGAACCAGAAAAAAGAAGACAAAAGGGGAAAAGAAATATAAAAAGAGAGAGAACCTTGCTTACGGTAAAGGAGAGAGAGAGAGGAGGAGGAAGAAGAAGAAGAAGAAGAAGAAAGAGACGATAGAATTTTTTTTGTTTTTTTTTTTGTTTTTTTTTGTTTTTTTTTTTTTGTTTGTTTTTTTTACCTGCTGCTGCCGGTTAAGTTTGGTTATTTTCACTTGCGTTTTAGCCTCATGGTGTGGGTTGTGGCTAGCGGAGTCTCTTCTGGTCTATGAGGGCGGTGGGGTGCGGAGTGGTTTGGCTCGATTAGCTTGGTGCTGCATGTTTGTGAGGTTGCCAGGCTTGGGCTGACCCTTACGGATATTGCATCACTCGGCATAATCGCGTCGCGAGCATTCGCCACGTCAAGCCTTACTACGCTCTGCACACCACCCTCCTGGCTGCGATGGCCTCTGGGTGCGAGTGAATTGCGTTAGGTGCTGCAATTTCCTTAAGAGCTGTCTCACTGACTGTCAATTGATCTCACTTGCCCATTGTTAATTATGTCTTACCTCTGCCGGCGCTTTCTGCTCTTGCCTTCTAGTTCAGTATCGTCTCCCTGGCCCCTGTCTGGCCTTGTGTTTGTTTGTTTTTGTTTGCCTTTGGTGTTTGTCGCTGCCTCTGTTGTTGTCTTTTTGTATTGTTTTTGTTTCCTTTGTTTCGCTTGTTTGTTTGTTTTTTTGTTGCTTTTGTTTTTTGTTTCTATTTCTTTTGTGTTTTGTTTTTTTATCTTTCTTGGTTTTTTTGTTCTTCGTTCTATTCTTTTCCTTGTTTTTTCTTTTTCTCTTTGTTCCTTTCTTTCTATCTTTTTTCTCTTTCTTTTCTCTTCCATTTTACTCTTTCCAGGAGCTTTCTGTTGAACCTTAGTTCCAGATTTCCTTATGAGCTTGTACTGTCGTTCCTTGGAACCAGAATTCTTTTGAATTAATCTCTTCTTTATTTTTCTTTCGTCTCTTTCTCATTAAACCTTGCTTACTGTAAAAAAAAAAAAAAAAAAAATCTTTCATTAAACCTTGCTTACTGTTAAAAAAAAAAAAAAAAATCGTCTCTTTCTCATTAAACCTTGCTTACTGTAAAAAAAAAAAAAAAACAAAAAAAAAAACCTTGCTTACTGTTAAAAAAAAAAAAAAAAAAAAAAAAGCATTCGTTCTTGAGATCTCATTTACAGAGACAAGCATCTGCTCCTGCTGTTCCCTTTATCCTCTCTCATCGCAGTCGCCCTTGACTCCTTTTGCTCGTTATGTTCCGGATCCCCTTTTTCTTTCGTTTTCTCTTTCTTTCTCCCTTTTCCCCTATCTCTCTTTCTTGGGTATAGTGTTTAAACCCCCTCAGGCGTTCGTGCTTAACTGCATTTTTTTGGGGGGGCCTATTTTTCTCCCAGATGGTAGAACTTGACCACTGGGCTATCACGGTGTCCATAATGATAATAATAATAATAATAATAATAATAATAATAGTGCTTCTCTGTCAATAGCTGATGCATTTCTGCACATGCGCCTCCATCGTCTCACCCGTGAGGGGAGTACGAAGAATTGACGATAAGCTCTAATGACACCCCCGCAAGGGCAGTTCCAACACTTCCAGACGGGCCGGTATGTTCAATGAAAATACTGGTCCAGATGGATCGGTATGTTCAATGAAAATACTGGTGGCACCGACGGGAATCGAACTGGCGACAGGGCCCAGATGGTAGAACTTGACCACTGGGCTATCACGGTGTCCATAATAATAATAATAATAATAATAATAATAATAATAATAATAATAATAATAATAATAATAATAGTGCTTCTCTGTCAATGGCTGATGCATTTCTGCACATGCGCCTCCATCGTCTCACCCGTGAGGGGAGTACGAAGAATTGACGATAAGCTCTAATGACACCCCCGCAAGGGCAGTTCCAACACTTCCAGACGGGCCGGTATGTTAAATGAAAATACTGGTCCAGAAATAGACCGGTATGTTCAATGAAAATACTGGTGGCACCGACGGGAATCGAACTGGCGACAGGGCCCAGATGGTAGAACTTGACCACTGGGCTATCACGGTGTCCATAATAATAATAATAATAATAATAATAATAATAATAATAATAATAATAATAATAATAGACTTATCAGTCAATTGGCCTTTGATCCTGTCGGACATGTGCCTCCATTGGTAGCACGGGGCCGTTCGGTGACGCGGCTCCGCTCCAAAGACTCGACTGGCGGTGCAATGTGCAAATGAGCGTGCTGTGCATGTGCAAGTGGGTGCAAGGAGTGAGAGGAGTTATCTGCCGAGAAGAAGTCCGCGACGCTGCGCTGACCTCCACCTACAACAGATCTAGCCAGACATTCTACCTGACTAGGCCTTCCCCTCCTTCTACCCACCTCCTGAACGACCGTGAGGTCGATCACCTACTCCTCCGCCCCCTCTGCCTCCCTGATCTGCGCCTCCAACTCCTCCCACTCCTTCCAGATGGTGGCAACAAACCTTCCTAACTCCTCCACGTCGTCTGGGACAGGGATAAACAAAACGCTGAGCATCGCCGCCATCTTTTCATCCTCCCCATTCAGCCATTCCTCTTTGAAGAGCCTCATCTCCTCCTCCGCCTCCCGCAGTTCCCTGTGATAAAGCCCTCCTCGATTCAGCATGAGGGGCTGCCGGGCTTGCGCCTCATCGATAAACTTAAACAGTGCCTCACGAGAGCTCGCAAACGTTGGGCAACGCAGCAGGAAGTGACGTAACGACTCGTTAACCTCAGTGCCACACAAGGCGAAACAGCTTGAGCAGTCCGGCGAGCATGAGCCAAATTTGGATCGGTAGAGGCGAAGGCGATTGTTGCAGCTCAACAATCGCCTTCTGATAAGGTTGTGACTTCCCCCCTCCAGCGCCCGCCAACGTGGGAAAGCAGAGCGGGAAGACATCTGGCTAAGCAGCACCCTAAGCCCATCAGAGGGCTTAGCCTGCCGCTCCCAGCCAGCTACTTCCTGCCGGACAGACCATTGCTTTACCACCTCGTTCCAGTTCGCCAGCGGCCCGCCAGTCCTTATCATCTACCGTGCCATCTTCGTTCACGACCCGCTTGAGCGCATCCAAGCCCTCCCGCAGCCTGTGATCTGCTAAGATCAAATTTTCCGTATCTTCCTTCCACTTGCACCGACCCGTGTTGTAAAGCCTGCGTGTTAGCGCTGTGTTGCCCAGTAACTCGATGCGCCCTAGGAACCGAAGCCGGGCGGCCTTGGCAAGGATGCTAAAACTCAGCGTGCGGCCTAAACCCCTGGTGATGCAGCCGCTTGTGCGCGTACCAACACCCAAGATGACCCGCAGGGGCGCTACCAACGCGCCCTCCAGCTTACTCAGCTTGTTGGCGCCCGGCAGATCCCAAAAAGCCGATGCGTAAAGCAACTTTGCGCCAACCATTTGCTGCCAATTCATCAGCCGAAGACGCGCTGGAACTTCGTGGGCAATCCAGAGGGGGTAGTAGGCAGCCGTTCCCGCTACAATTATTTCCGCCGCCCGCTTCGCTTGCGGTTTATCGGAGAGGGTGTCCGTGAGCAGAACTCCCAGGTATTTGTAGTGGTCGGTGACGTTGAGAACCTTGCCCCGGAACCTCACGCATGGGGGCGACTTTTTTGACTTGGCGTGCCCGTATATCGGCATGACTTCCGTCTTGCCCGGTTTCAGGTTGATTTCAAGCCGATAGTCCTCCACGAATGTCGCCACGACATTTACAATCTGTTGAAGCTCCGTGACACTCTGCGCAATTACCGCAACGTCGTCGGCGTAAAGCAGGGTCCGTATGTCTTCGATGCGGTTGAGGTCCTCGATCTCCAACTCTTTCGCGATTCGGACCGTTAGCTCATCCATGAAGACGTTGAACAACGACGGTGACAACGGCGACCCTTGCTGAACTCCCATCTCTTCCAGCACTTCACCAGTGAGTTCGCCATCGACTAGCACTCGCGATGACGTTCTTCGGTAAAAACGCCGCAGAATGCGATAGAACTTGCCCTGTACCCCCATCTGGGTTAGCCTCTGAAACAACCCGGCCCGCCAAACCGTAGGGAATGCCTTTCTCAGATCCACGAACAAAACGAAAGAACGGAGGCCAGCTTGTTGTCTAAGGCGCAAACGCTCCTTAAGGACAAAAATCTGGTTCCCCGTACTACGTTTTGGCCGGAACCCACCCTGCTCTGGGCGCAGCTTGCCCGGCTGATCGATGAAAGCCGTAAGCCTCGCCGCCATAAGGGACAGATACATCTTACCCAGACAGCTCAGAATCGCGATGTCTCTCCAATTTTCCGGATCGGTTGGGTCGCCTCCTTTTGGGATGTTGACGATAATCGCTTTGCCCCAGTCGCTGGGGGTGTATTCGCACGATTTCAACCAGTTGAAGAAGCGCACCAGAAAGCTCACAATCCGCGTGCCTCCGTACTTGAGCATCTCGTTCTTGATCTTATCCGGTGAGCACGCTTTGTGATTCTGGAGATTTTCCTGGCAGAGCTCCACTTCCTTCTCGGTGTAATCATAGTCCAGCGGGCCCGTCTCAGTCCGGATCTCCTCGGCTTGCGCCATGGCCTCATATTGGTCGCGCAGGTTGTCGTTATACTGGAAGGTTTCGCGGGCCTTCCGCTCGGGCTCAATCCGCGCTGCTTCCTCATCGGAACCGACTTCCTCTACACATGCATCCTCCAAAAACTGGTTTTCTTTGGGGACCACCATACGTCGGCGGTATTCTTCCCATTCTTGTAGTTTTTCCCGGAGTGTGCATGCCAGAGTGCCATCGGGCTTCCGAACAGGAGCAGAAGCTTTGGACCGCCGAACCCCGCCCAAACGCTTTGACAGCTTCCAGTACGTGGCCATGGTAGCGCTCCTGAAGTTGGCAGCGGTGTCATTCTGGACCCGCTTCCGCTTGCTCCTTCTTCTCCTTGCATAACCTTCTGACCGCCTTCCTCGCTTCTTTATATCTTTGCCAGGCCTCTCGGTTGGCCTCATTCCTTCGCCAGAGGCCGTATGCCTCTCTCCGTCGCGCAATCGCTTCCCTAAGACTCTCATCAAACCATGCATTAGTAAACCCTGGCCTAATCACCCGAACTCCCAAGACCTTCGCGGCTGCGCCCGTGAAAGCTCGGACCACTAAGCTAGCGACCCTATCTACCTCCTGCTGAAGCTCATCCGGGTCCTCCAATGCTGATAGATCTGGGAGGCCATCTGGCAACAGCCCCGATATACCAGCTGCAAAGGTCTCGTCGTACTTCAACCTAAGCTTAGACAGCTCACTCTCCTTACCCTCAACTACCCTGCCTATCAAGCGCTCTGCCTTGAATGCTTTGTACCTCTTTACCTGCTTTTTGGGGGGTGGCTGTCCCCCCCAGACCAGTTCCGCCCACGCAGCTTTGTGGTCGGTATCAAGGTCTACCTCGTCGACGCCGAAGCTCGCCTCCTCCGCCAGCTCGGAAGAGACGCAGATGTAATCCAGCAGATGCCTTCGTCCACCTACATTTTCCTGCCTAGACCACCAATATTTGTCCCCCCTTGGTTGCGAAAACCGACTGAGATTGCGCAACCCCGTGGCAACAAGCATCGCAGCCAGCAACTCACCATTCTCACTCCTAACCCCTCTACCCCTCTCATCTATCTCGCCAAAGGGGCCCACCACTCCCTCCTCCCGCGCTATTCTGGCGGGCCCCAGCTTAGCATTAGCATCACCAACCGTAACCACATGACCTTTGGTGGCGAAGTAGGAGACGGCCGCCTGCCACGCCTCATAGGCTGCAATAGATTCCTCTCGTTGATTTTCTTGGGGGAAGTAGCCGTTGCCGACGAACACATCCGACGCCGTCGCGCTCCCAGACGACAGCCTCACCCACAATTGCTGTGGGTGTGGAACAGGCGCCTGTACAATGGTAGCGCACGGTGCCAGATAGTTGGCCACCAACGTCAAGACTCCCCCCAAGAGACGCGAGCCCGCACCAGTTGCAGCCGCTTTGCCGAGGAATGCGAAGCCGTCGACTTGGAGCTTCTCCACCTTCTGCGACGATAGGTTGTGCTCCTGGACTCCGACGATCACCCAGCCTCGCTCCTTGTAGTGCTCCGGCCATTCCCCAAAGCCCGGGCTATCCGCACCCACTTTGCCTTGCCAATTATGTGAGCCACCCTCAGTGGGAAGCCTTTCACAAATTGGGAAGAACGAAGCTGGTGCCGATGCCTGCGCTTCGGTTGAGCCCGCCTGGAGCCCTCCGCCACCCTCCACGGCCCATCCTGCACCCTCCGCCCCAGCTCCTCCAGCTCCCGCATCCCGCCCCACTCCGCCAAGGGAGATTCTTCGCTTGAGGCTTCGCCCTGGGGCTCGTCGACTTCCACGTCGAGCACCCAGTAGTCAAACCCCTGCTTGCGAAGCTCCCTCTGCATCTCTACATACTGGGCACCCCCCCGTGCAGCCCGCTGCTTCTCTCTTTCCCGGAAAGTCCTACCCGTCGCAACGTGAACCTTTCCCGTGAAGAACTTACGCTCCCGCAGCAGCCGCACTATCTTCTCCGCCTCCTCACAAGACGCACATTTAATCCGCAAATGCCGCCCGCTACCTCTGCCCGCGAATTCCACCTCGACTTCCCCGAGACCGAGAATTCGGAGCTCTCGCGCCATGACCACTGTCTGAGAGACATGCGATAGCCCCCATACTATGCAACATCTCTTATCCAGCTCATTTCGTACCTTCCTCCGCCACCTCCTCGGTGGCGGTACCGCTTGCCACACGCCGTGACCAGACCTTTCCGGACGTGACTTCTCTTCCGAGGTTGGGGAGGGTGATCGAGATGCAGCAGGATTGCTGGCTTTACGTGATTCAGGTTGCCCGTCGTCAGGTACGCGAGCACTCGACCACCCCACCCCGGCCGAGTAGCCATCACCACCCGCAGGCGCACTCCCACGGGGAACGTCTAAACCTGAAGGATTACCGCCTTGACCCATAGGGCCAGCACTAGCGGCCGCGCTCTTCGCATAAGAACCTGACATAAGTGGTATGGGACCCCGGTGCCGCATTGATCGAGTTGTAAACTCGATAAATGAGGACCCAGGTGGGGTTATTTAAAGCTCAACCCTTAAAAAGCATACGTGTACGTATGTATAGGAATACACACAAACACTCGCCTGCATCCGTAACCAGGCACGAGGCAGGACCCGCTGTGCATCATCGAGGTAGGTGTCGTGGCAAACCACCCTGCGTCCGATAAACGCTGCAAGTGAGTCATCTACCGAGAGCACAGAGTGACAGGCCCGTGCACGTGTACCCACCACCCCATAACCCTCCGCCAGAGCAACCCCATGGCATCCGCAGGATGAGCACGAAGAGTGCTGAGAGAGAGGGTGAGCCAGGAGCCCAGCTCCGGTCCGTCGTTACTTTGGTCATTTAGTCGTTTCAAGGCTTGTGGTAAGGTGTAGGGCCTCTCGCCTTCGTACAAACTCCGACCGACAGTAGTTTGGTTGATCATCCTTCGCGGTGACCCTCTGAACACAACCACCTCCCCCAGTGCCCACCCCTTGTGATTCCAGAGGCCACCCCGAGCCAAGAGCCATGAGTATGATGAGCAACTCACATGAGTTACTCTCAGTAATTGGGACCCGTCTCATAAATCAATTGAGCGCTTATCGTGCGCCCCTCATAGGCTCAGCCCGCCCATGTGAAAGCTAGGCCTCGCCCAAAGCAAAGCAAAGCAAAGCAACAAAAAAAAAAAAAAAAAAAAAAAAAAAAAAAAAAAAAAAAAAAAAAAGAGAGAGAGAGAGAGAGAGAGAGAGAGAGCGAGAGCGAGGCCGCCGTGGCTCGCCCGCAATCCAGCTGGGTGCACCTCGTCACAACCACTCATCGGCGTGAGCTCATAGCTGTGTGCGACATAGGTACAAGAGCAAGAGGAGAAACAGTGTGCCAGCGTGGATGTGTGGGTGAGGCAGTGCGGTGAGGCAAAGCAGCGATGCCAGTCGAATCCCTGGAGACGGAACCTAGCATCAAAAACATTGTATAAGTCTACCCCAGGCCTCCATCCACCGAGTGGTGAGCTCGATAAAAGAAGACCCGAGTGGGGTTATTTAAAGCTCAACCCTTAAAAAAGCATAAACATGTACGCCGCCAGGAACCCAACAACAATAACATAGCAGCCAGGAACCCAACAACAATAACATAGCTTCCGTAACCAGCCTTCAGGAACCCGCCTCAGTTACCCGCCCCCGTAACCAGGCCAGAGACGTGACGTACTATGCATCATTGAGGTGTCGTGGCAAGCCACCCTGCGTCCGATAGAAGCTACAAAAGAGTCATCTACCGAGAACACTAAGTGACAGGCCCGGTCACATGCACCCAACACGTCCCGACCCTCCGCCAGAGCATCCCCATGGCATCCGCAAAGTGAGCACGAGGGGTTCTGGGAGAGAGGGTGAGTCAGGAGCCCCGCGTCCAGGCAGTCGCTACTGTGGCAGTTGAGTGATTTCAAGGCTTGTGGAAATGTGTGGGGCCTGTCGCCTTCATACTCACTCATACCGACAGTAGTTTAGTTAACCAACCTGTTCAGTGACCCACTGAGCCCAACCCCCTCCCTCAGATAACCCCCACCCCCCGCACTCACCCCGAGTGATACCAGAGGCCACCCCGAGCCAAGAGCCGTGAGCGTGGTGAGAGAGCTTCTCTCAGTAAAAGTTCCCGTCTCATGAATCAGTGGAGCACTGATTATGTACCCCTCATAACAAGCTGCCAACGGCCCCAACCCCGCCGTGTGGCGGTCCCAACCATGTATTGGTGCCCCCCAAAATAATAATAATAATAATAATAATAATAATAATAATAATAATAATAATAATAATAGGCTTCCTCAGACTATAGCATCAGATCCAGATCCTGGACATGTGCCTCCATTAATGATGATAATAATAATAATAATAATAATAACAATAATAAATCATATGTATGGTAAGGGTAAGTGAACATAGTCGGAAAGAAAGAGAAGGGGAACCAAATTAGAATGAAATGTTAACTGTGCCCTTCAGTTAGTATTTCATTAATTTTGTTTTTGTTTTAAAAAAAAAGGGGGGGGGGGGGAGAACCTTGCTTACGGTAAAAGGGAAAGAGAGAGAGATAGAGAGAGAGAGAGAGAGAAGAAAAAAGAGATAGAGGGAAAGGATAAAAAAGAGTCGAACTTCCTCATCATTTCACTTCAAAATCTCTAGATCGGCGAACAGTGTGGGACTCGGGTTCAGACCGCAAAAAAAGAAAAGGAACCCCCTACCTCACTAAACTAAAACGGGCCCTGTAAAAACTCCCGGCCCTGTCGCCAGTTCGATTCCCGTCGGTGTCACCAGTATTTTCATTGAACATACCGGTCCGTCTGGAAGTGTTGGAACTGCCCGTGCGGGGGTGTCATTAGAGCCTATCGTCAATTCTTCGTACTCCCCTCACGGGTGAGACGATGGAGGCGCATGTGCAGATTTGCATCAGCCATTGACAGAGAAGCACTATTATTATTATCATTATTATTATTATTATTATTATTATTATTATTATTTTGGACACCGTGATAGCCCAGTGGTCAAGTTCTACCATTTGGGCCCTGTCGCCAGTTCGATTCCCGTCGGTGCCACCAGTATTTTCATTGAACATACCGGTCCGTCTGGACCAGTATTTTCATTGAACATACCGGTCCGTCTGGAAGTGTTGGAACTGCCCTTGCGGGGGTGTCATTAGAGCCTATCGTCAATTCTTCGTACTCCCCTCACGGGTGAGACGATGGAGGCGCATGTGCAGAAATGCATCAGCCATTGACAGAGAAGCACTATTATTATTATTATTATTATTATTAGGGAGTACATAGGCCATCGGTCCCTTTCCATGGGCTGATTGGTATAAAGCTCCTAGAGAAATGTTCTATGCCGTCACTTCCTTTATTCCACCGATTGGTGTGGAGACTTTCCTTATGGAATGGAGGACTGGATGCACATGGCCTTTTGGCTCAGCAATTGGCAGGAGATACATTATACATTATTATTATTGTTATTATTATTATTATTCCTTCTTTTCCCCTTTTGTTTTCTTTTTTCTTTGTTGTTTTTCTTACTTGCTGCTGCCTGTTAGGTTTGGTCTAGTTTATGTGTGGCACAACTGTATGTTTATGGTTGTGGCTTGTGGAATTTCTTCTGGTCTATGAGGGGGGTGGGGTGCGGAGTGGTTTTTGGCTCGACTAGCTTGAGGTTGCATGTCTATGAGGTTGCCAGGCTTGGGCTGGTCCTTATGGATACTGCAGCACTCGGCATAATCGCGTCGCGAGTACGCCACGTCGATCCTTACTACGCTCTGCACACCACCCTCCTGGCTATGATAGCCTCCGGGTGCGAGTGAATTGCGTTAGGTGCTGCAGTTTCCTTGAGGGCTGTCTCACTGACTGTCAATTGATCTCACTTGCGCTCATTGTTAGTTATGTCTTACCTTTTTCTGGCGCTTTCCGCTCTTGCCTTCTAGTTCAGTATCGTCTCCCTTGCCCCTGTCTGTGTGTTTGTTTGTTTTTGTTTGCCTTTAGTGTTTGTCGCTGCCTCTGTTGTTGTCTTTTTGTATTGTTTTTGTTTCTTTTGTTTCGCTTGGTTGTTTGTTCTTTTGTTGCTTTTGTTTTTTGTTCCTTTTCTCTTTTGTGTTTTGTTTTTTATCTTTCTTTACTGTTTTTTTGTTTCTTCGTTCTCTTTGCTTTTCCTGGTTTTTTTTTCTTTTTGATCTCTTTGTTCCTTTCTTTCTTTCTATCTTTTTTCTCTTTCTTTTCTCTTCCATCTTACTCTTTCCAGGAGCTTTCTGTTGAACCTTAGTTCCAGATTTCCTTATGAGCTTGTACTGTTGTTCCTTGGAACCAGATTTCTTTTGAATTAAGCTCTTCTTTATTTTTCTCTCTTTTCTTTCTCATTAAACCTTGCTACTGTATTAAAAAAAGGGGGGGGGGAAGAAATGAAATAAAAAATGAATTAAACTAGATATGATAAGAGGGAATAAAAGTGGGAAAACGAAAAGTAAGGGGAAAAAAAGGGGAAAGGAAAATAAAAAGGCTAGATATGATACGGAGACAAAATGGGAAAAGAAAAAAGATGTGAAGGGAGAGGAGGAAAAGAAATAAAATAAAGGCAAGTGATAAATATAAAGGAGATAGAAATGGAGGAATGCAAGAAATTTTAATATATATAATTCATATCTTTTTTACTAAGTTCATATCTGATACGCAACTACGCTGAAGGTTACCACCCTGGTTAATTTAATACTTTTCGCAGTGTTAAGTTTTAGTGGTCCTCCCTTGAATAATACGTTATTCTAAATAAAAGAAGAAGAAGAAGAAGAAGAAGAAGAAGAAGAAGAAGAAAATATGAGGGAGGAATATGGAAAAAGATAGAAAGAGGCTAGATATGATAAGGAAACAGAAATGAAAGAAAGAAGAAAAAAAAAAGAGATATGAGGGGAGGAAAACAGGAAATGTACAAAGATAGGAACATGAGACTATATACAAAGAAAGAAAAAGAACTAAAGAAAGCTAGCGTCGCAAGGTGTCCCAAAGCAGCCGCTTCGCTAACTCAATTATGCGCGCATTGCCGCGCACAGTTTCAGCCGCAGACATCGCTCGAAAGTAAGGTAAGAGGCCACGCAGATTGAGAGGAAAATGATCAAGCATTTTGTTGAAAGCGAAAGTGTACAGGAAGTAAAGTCAGAACTAATTCATGAAAAAGAAAATCGAAAAGAGCTTACAAAAAATCATCATCATCATCATCATCTTCTTCTTCTTCTTCTTCTTCTTCTTCTTCTTCTTCTTCTTCTTCTTCTTCTTCTTCTTCTTCTTCTTCCTCTACTTCTTCTTCTTCTCCTCCTCCTCCTCCTCCTCCTTCTTCTTCTTCTTCTTCTTCTTGTTGGATTCTTAGATTCTTTTTACTTAGAGAAACAATTTGTACAATTATAACTCATGGAGAAACTGCTAACAGTTATTGGCTAAAGCAAATCGCTGACCGAGGCAGTGACCAGTGTCTGGATTGTAGTTATTAATATATTTCGAGTCCGGCAACGCGGGCCTGGTTAACTAATAAGTATTTCTTAAGTTCTACTTTGAATTGGCTTAGTTTGGTTATTTGGAAGATATTGTCGGGAAATGTGTTTTAGATTTTAGCATTAGTTTGCGTAAAATGTGGGTCGTTTCTATCTATGTATAGTTTACGCTTTAGGGAGTATCGGGTTCGATGGGTATGCTTGGTGGTCGTACTCGTGTACTTATTATCATGCACGGGTTGATTTTTATTTGTGTTAAGCGTATATACGGGTGCATTTCGATGCAAACTCTATATGTATATTGGGTATAAAGGTCTAGCTGTTGTAGTTTGTGTAGTAGGGGGGCAGTATGGGTGCGCCCGTTCTTCTTCTTTTTCTTCTTTTTCTACTTCTTCTTCTTCTTCTTCTTCTTCTTCTTCTTCTTCTTCTTCTTCTTCTTCTCCTTTAATGAAAGCGAAATTGTACAGGAAGTAAAGTCAGAACTTATTCATGGAAAATAAAAATAAAAAGAGGTAATAAAAGTAGATGGATAAGAGAAACAAAAACACAAAAAAAAAGAAAATTTTAAGGAAGAAATGAAATTATAAATAAATTAGATATGATAGAGGAAATAAAAGTGGAACGAAAGTAAATGTGAGGGGAGAAAAGAGGGAAAGGATAATAAAAAGGCTAGATATAAAACTTCTTCTTCTTCTTCTTCTTCTTCTTCTTCTTCTTCTTCTTCTTCTTCTAGATTCTTAGATTCTTAGATTCTTTTTATTTAGATAAATAATTGTACAATTATAACTCATGGATAAAACTGCTAACAGCTATCGCCTAAAGCAAATCGCTGACCAAGGCAGTGACCAGTGTCTGGGGTGTAGCTATTGATATATTTCGAGTCTGGCGCTCCGAGCCTGGTTAATCAATAAATATTTCTTAAGTTCTTTTTTGAATTGTCTTAGTTTGATTATGTGAAAAATATTATCGGGCAACATGTTGTAGATTTTAGCATTAGTTTGCGTGAAGTGCGGATCGTTTCTGTCGATGTATAGTTTGCGTTTGAATATCGGGTTCGATGGGTATGCGTGGTGCTAGTGCTACTCTTATTGTCGTGCATAGGATGATGCTTTATCTTTGGTGAGTGTCAATGCAGACTCTGTATGTATAAAGGTTATATAGTTCTAGGAGTTGTAATTTATGCAGTAACGGCGCAGTATGGGAGCGCGGGGCTGCTTGTAGCAGTAGGCGTATCATGCGTTTATGGATGCTGGCCAGGGGTTGTGTATACTTTTTGGTTTTGTCTTGCATGCCCCATATACTTATGTTGTATATGAGGTGTGGGTATACATGGAAGTAGTAAAGCTGTTTTAAGGTATGGGTAGGCGAGCTTATTCGCATAAGCTAGGACTTGGACCATAGGGTAGATTTTGGTAATCACGTTATGGACTTGGTGGTGATTAAGTTTACAGTGTAGGACTAGGCCAAGAAGCTTCGCTTGTTGGCATTGCTCTATCACCTGACTATTCATTGCGAGGTGGATGTGAAAAGGACGCCTATGGAAAATCGTACATTGGGTTTAGTTGGGTTCGGGACAAGGTTATTGGCATGGAAGTACCTGATTAAGGCGGTCTTTAGTGTACTGCGCATTTGTTTGCAGGGTTGCGCTGGTTTCGGCTGTGACCACCAGTGTGGTGTCATCAGCATATGTATAGACTGTGCCATTGGTGATGTGTCGGGTGATATCATTTATGAATAGGAGAAAGAGGGTAGTCGATAGTGTACTGCCTTGTGAGATTCCATGCGTTATTGTTCGCGGTTGCGAGCGGGCATATTGGGTGTGGACTTGTTGTGTCCTGTTGGTGAAGAGGTAAAGAAGGCAAGGGTGTTATCACAGAAGTTGAAGCTATGTTTAAGTTTATTTATTTGTTTATCGTGAGCGACCGTATTATAGACCTTTGAAAGGTCTATGTAGAGGGCAAGGACTAGGTCGTGCTTATTTTTATGTGCTATTATTTTGTTCATGATTGTTTGTATAGTCATAGTCGTAGATGAGTCAGGGCGGAAGGCACATTGGGTATGCGATATAATATTATGGTGTAGGACGTGCGTCATAAGCTGCTTACTTATTATGGTGTCGAAAATTTTAGCAATAATAGGCATTAGCGAGATCGGGCGGTAGTTACTAAGGTATGTTGCTATCCTTACTTTTTGTAAATTTCTATTACTTTAGTTATTTTTAGCGCGTCAGGGTAATGCTTATTGTCTACCGCTTGATTAAACAGCTCGGTGAGGATAGGTGCGAGGTAATCCCGCATATCTTGCACCATAGCAGGTTTGATCTCATATACGTCTTCCGCCTTGTCTCTCTGCATGTCTTGCATGGTTTTATGCATTAATTCTATAGTAGTGTGGGCAAGCTTAAAAGGAGGCGGAAGTGGTTGTTTTTCTTCCTTTATCTCATCATGATATTCATTAGCTGCAATATTATTACTGTTATTTTTGTTACTGTTATTATTATTATTATTATTATTATTATTATTATTATTGATGGAGGCGCATGTGCAGATTTGCATCGGCCATTGACAGAGAAGCACTATTATTATTATTATTATTATTATTATTATTATTATTATTATTATTGGACACCGTGATAGCCCAGTGGTCAAGTTCTACCATCTGGGCCCTGTCGCCAGTTCGATTCCCGTCGGTGCCACCAGTATTTTCATTGAACATACCGATCCGTCTGGACCAGTATTTTCATTGAACATACCGGCCCGTCTGGAAGTGTTGGAACTGCCCTTGCGGGGGTGTCATTAGAGCTTATCGTCAATTCTTCGTACTCCCCTCACGGGTGAGACGATGGAGGCGCATGTGCAGAAATGCATCAGCCATTGACAGAGAAGCACTATTATTATTATTATTATTATTATTATTTCTGGGCCCTGTCGCCAGTTCGATTCCCGTCGGTGCCACCAGTGTTTTCATTGAACATACCGATCCGTCTGGACCAGTATTTTCATTGAACATACCGTCCCGTCTGGAAGTGTTGGAACTGCCCTTGCGGGGGTGTCATTAGAGCTTATCGTCAATTCTTCGTACTCCCCTCACGGGTGAGACGATGGAGGCGCATGTGCAGAAATGCATCAGCCATTGACAGAGAAGCACTATTATTATTATTATTATTATTATTATTATTATTATTATGGACACCGTGATAGCCCAGTGGTCAAGTTCTACCATCTGGGCCCTGTCGCCAGTTCGATTCCCGTCGGTGCCACCAGTATTTTCATTGAACATACCGGTCTATTTCTGGACCAGTATTTTCATTGAACATACCGGCCCGTCTGGAAGTGTTGGAACTGCCCTTGCGGGGGTGTCATTAGAGCTTATCGTCAATTCTTCGTACTCCCCTCAAGGGTGAGACGATGGAGGCGCATGTGCAGAAATGCATCAGCCATTGACAGAGAAGCACTATTATTATTATTATCATTATTATTATTATTGTTATGGAGGGGTGCACAGTATGGCACCTCACGGGAAGAGGAGGTGGTTGGGCCTCTTCCCACTGGTTTCGAGGCTATGTCGTTGTGTTGGCTCCGAGGCTATGTTGTTGTGTTGGTTCCGAGGCTATGTTGTTGTGTTGGTTCCGAGGCTCTGTTGTTGTGTGGGTTCCGAGGCTATGTCGATGTGGGTCCCGAGGCTATGTTGTTGCGTTGGTTCCGAGGCCATGTCGTTGTGTTGTTTTTTATAAAAACATACACCACGTGGGATCAAAGGGGTATTTACATTCCGCGATCTAGGGGTGGTGACGGGTTTCGAGGCGTCCCAGATACTTACCACAAAACGTCCTCATGCGCTGGCAGACCGCATGAAATGTCTGCTACCCCTGTGAGTACCTCCATGCGGGACCTACCCAGTCTCGTGGAGCTCTCACGCGGGGAAGATCAATCATTTGTAGTTGATTTCCTGCAAGGTACCCGACACTGTGCGGGTAGTAGGGACTTCCTTTTGGGCTTCTATGCAGGATGGTTAGAGTCACTCTTCCCTCCCCAACATACTCACTGCAGTCCCTGTTGGGTCGAGGGATGGAGGCGCATGGCCCTCGGGCTCAGCCATGACAGATCAATATATATATATATTATTATTATTATTAATTATTATTATTATTATTATTATTACTACTACTACTACTACTACTACCACTACTACTACTACTACTACTACTACTACTACTACTACTATTATTATTATTATTATTATTATTATTATTCAGTTCGATTCCCGTCGGTGCCACCAGTATTTTCATTGAACATACCGCTCCGTCTGGACCAGTATTTTCATTGAACATACCGGTCCGTCTGGAAGTGTTGGAACTGCCCTTGCGGGGGTGTCATTAGAGCTTATCGTCAATTCTTCGTACTCCCCTCACGGGTGAGACGATGGAGGCGCATGTGCAGAAATGCATCAGCCATTGACAGAGAAGCACTATTATTATTATTATTATTATTATTATTATTATTATTATTATTATTATTATTATTATTATTATCCCTGAAAGGTGTTGGAGCAGGGGGTGGGGGGTTTGGGGGGAGGGGGAAAATGGAAATTGTGTACACCCCACCCACCGCCACCCCCCCCGCCATTTCCGCACCCCTATCGGAATAAATCATGGATTGCGTGAACCAGGAGGAGTTGGGAGCTCACATTGACAGGGTGGCTAGCCCCCGTCCATTTTGATGCTGATATAATTTCTTTGGAATTCACGCAAATATTTGCGTTTGCCTGAATGCGAAAATTCCTTGTTTTTTTAGCCTATTTTCTGCACCCTCGTCGGAATCAATCATGGTTTGTGGGAACCAGAGGAGTTGGGAGCTCATATTGACAGGGGGGGGTCCGGGGGCACTCCCCCCCTGGAACCCAAGCCCTGCAATTTGCACGTACCCGTTTTGGTCGCGGGTGGCACCCAAACCAGAAAACTGAGGTCTTTTTGCCACCAGGCGCCGTTTGCGCACACCAGAGGGATTTAGCGGCTGATATTTGGTGTATCTGACACTTCTTGATGAGCTCTCTTCGAAAATATAAAAATGGCGCCAGGTGGCGTGAAAACCAGAAAGTGCAGGTTTTGCGCCACCAGGCGCCGTTCGCGCACACCAGAGGGAGTTTGAGGCTGATGTTTGGTGTACCCGACACCTCTCGTTGAGCTCTCTTCGGAGATCCAAAAGTTTTGGTGCCGGTTGGCACAAAAACCAGAGATTTTAGGTTTTTGTGCCACCAGAGCTTACACTTGCGTTCTGCTGTTACCTCCGGCGATTGTACGTACCCTGTCGACGGGGAAGGGGGGGTCCGGGGGGCCCTTCCCCTGGGAACCCCAGGCCGGCAAGTGTACGTACCCGAAGCGAATTCGCCGGCACCAAAATGAATCGCTGAGAATGCTCCAAGGCTGTAAGAGTTGTGCTGGAAGGGTTTATGCCGGTTTCTTCCGGCAATTGAACGTACCCTGTCGACTGTGGAAAGGGGGGTCCGGGGGGCCCTTCCCCCCCGGGAACCCCAGCCCCGCAATTGTACGTACCCGAAGCGAATTCGCCGGCACCAAAATGAATGGCTGAGATTGCTCCAAGGCTGTAAAAGTTGTGCATGTGAGAATGAGAGGAAAAGCGACCTTGGGAAGAGGAGGAGGAGGGGGGGGGGGGGGGCGCGATTGAATCGCGCACCGCAAACCATCCTTTCAGGTGTTGGCGCAGCCCCTAATTATTAGTATTATTATTATTATTATTATTATTATTATTGACACCGTGATAGCCCAGTGGTCAAGTTCTACCATCTGGGCCCTGTCGCCAGTTCGATTCCCGTCGGTGCCACCAGTATTTTCATTGAACATACCGGTCCGTCTGGAAGTGTTGGAACTGCCAGAGCCTATCGTCAATTCTTCGTACTCCCCTCACGGGTGAGACGATGGAGGCGCATGTGCAGATTTGCATCAGCCATTGACAGAGAAGCACTATTATTATTATTATTATTATTATTATTATTATTATTATTATTATTATTATTATTATTATGGACACCGTGATAGCCCAGTGGTCAAGTTCTACCATCTGGGCCCTGTCGCCAGTTCGATTCCCGTCGGTGCCACCAGTATTTTCATTGAACATACCGGTCTATTTCTGGACCAGTATTTTCATTGAACATACCGGCCCGTCTGGAAGTGTTGGAACTGCCCTTGCGGGGGTGTCATTAGAGCTTATCGTCAATTCTTCGTACTCCCCTCACGGGTGAGACGATGGAGGCGCACGTGCAGAAATGCATCAGCCATTGACAGAGAAGCACTATTATTATTATTATTATTATTATTATTATTTTATTTGTGGCACCGCGATAGCCCAGTGGTTAAGGTCTAACATCTGGGCCCTGTCGCCAGTTCGATTCCCGTCGGTGCCAGTATTTTCAAAGGATATTTTCTTTGAAAGTATTGGTCTGTCTGGAAGGCTTGGAGCTGCCTTGCGGGGGTGTCAGTAGAGCCTATCGTAAATCTTCGTACTCCCCTCGCGGGTGAGACGATGGAGGCACATGTGCAGAAATGCATTCGCCATTGACTGAGAAGCACTATGATTATTATTATTATTATTATTATTATTATTATTATTATTATTACTGTTATCCTTATTGCGGCAGTTTTCTCTTGCTCTATCACTTGGGTTATGATTTACCTTTATGTTTTTCATATTTATAGTTAGTTAGGCCTTTATGCTTGCTAGGGCGGTCGCGTGGGATATCTGTATGGAAAACGGTATAGGTAAGTGGTCAGATAGGGGGAGGGGAATAGTAGCTGCAGTTGCCGCTGTCTGTATGTTAGTAATGATTATGTCAAGGAGGGTTGCTGTGTCGGTATAAAAGGAGTCATACTAGTAGGTGTGGTTATTGTTGAGCGTAAGTTATGATCGATCATGAACTTGTAGAACTCATGTGATGGAGTGATGTCAAGGAGGTCATAGATCATGTCACCTACTATTGTGATTGTAGTTGTGAGTGCTTTGTTGAGTATATTGTCTATTGTATCATGCAGGCAGGTAATAAAAGCGATATCAGGTTTGGGTCGCCTGTACATGCTGATTATGGTATGAATTGCTTTGTTTTTATGCTTGTCAACATGCAGCTGCATGATGATGGCATGCGTATTAGAGACTTTAGTGATAGGGAGGAAGGTAGCATGTATGTCGGGTTTATAGTATCGAGACATCGACCGTGTTGTAAGCAAGGTAAGTTGATATAGGATATAGGTTGTTATTAGTCTCTTGCTCAAGGAAATTATCAGTGAGGGCGATTATGAGGGCTAATCTTGCTCTCAGCACGGATAGTTTCTAGGTGAGCCAGGAGGAATTGATGCTTATGTGGGAGGGAGAGGATGTTGGTATGATATAATGTGAAGGCGTAGGTAAAGAGGGAGTTAGTATATGGGGGCGGGGGGGGGGGGGGGGGGGCAAGGAGGTGTGGTGAGCTCTGCTGCAAGAGTTTGCGGCTTACTCATCAGGGCAACGACGGGTGTGAGCGGCTGGGGGCGGGCTGAGCATGGTCGTTCTCTCAGTTTGCTGGTCGGTGTGCGGAGCAGAGGGTCTTCTTCTTCTTCTTCTTCTTCTTCTTCTTCTTCTTCTTCTTCTTCTTCTTCTTCTTCTTCTCCTCCTTCTTCTTCTCCTTCTTCTTCTTCTTCTTCTTCTTCCTCCTCCTCCTCCTCCTCTTCTTCTTCTTCTTCCTCCTCCTCCTCCTCCTCCTCTTCTTCTTCTTCTTCTTCTTCTTCTTCTTCTTCTTCTTCTTCTTCTTCTTTATTGAAAGCGAAATTGTACAGGAATCAAAGTCAGAACTAATTTATGAAAAAGAAAATCGAAAAGAGCTAAAAATAAAAGTAAATGGAAAGTATTAAGGGAGTATTAAAGGAAAATATTAAGGGAGAATTATATTTATATTTAAAGTAGATATGATAGAGGAAATAAAAATGGAAAAACGAAAGAAAATATGAGGGGAGAAATAGGGGAAAAGATGATAAAGCAGCTATATATGATACGAAATGAAGAAATGAAATAAGATATGGAGGGATAAAAAAAGGAAATAAAATATAGGCAAATATGATCAAGGAAATAGAAATGGAGAAATGAAAGAAAACACGAGGGGAGGAATATGGAAAATGATAGAAAGAGAAACTAGATATGATAAGGAGACAGAAATGAAAGAAGGATTAAAAAAGAGATATGAGGGGAGGAAAACAGGGAATATACAAAGAAAGGAACATGAGACTATATACAAAAGAAGAAAGAAGAACTAAAGAAAGCGAGTGAGAGCGTCCCGGTGTGTCCCAGAGGCGCTGCTTCGCTAAGTCTATGATGCGCGCATTGCCGCGCGCAGTTTCAGCCGCAGACATCGCTCGAAAGTAAGGTAAGAGGCCACGCTCAAGCATTGCATTAGCGAGCATATCTTGCACAGCGGGTAGCCCCCTTACAACGCTTGCGTAATACGCTTGCACCTTGCGTAAGTAGCCCAAAGCTTAACGGCCAAGAGCACCAGTAGGTTCAAAAGCCCACGCGACTAGGGTCGTGTTGGACACTGCGGCAAGCTGGTCATACTGGCGGTGCTTGATCATCTCACGTTGAGACACTGCAGCAAGCGGAGTGGTAGCAGCTAGCCTTAGTGATGCTTGAGCAACGGGGCAAGTGACATCAATGATTGCATCAGGAAGGCTCATTCTTGCAGGATGCCACCATACACGAAGATTCGGATGCTCTCTGGTCGTATCTTGAAAGTAGAGATGGTCAGGCTCGATCTCAACGACCGCTCCACAGCGACGAAGACAAGTAGCTAACATCTTGATGTAACTGTCATGCCTTCTGATGGCCCCTAACTACGGAACGGGTAAGAGTGAGGAAGTGGTAGGTCTTCTTCTTCTTCTTCTTCTTCTTCTTCTTCTTCTTCTTCTTCTTCTTCTTCTTCTTTTTCTTCTTCTTCTTCTTCTTCTTCTTCTTCTTCCTCCTCCTTCTCCTCCTCCTTCTTCTTCTTCTTTCTTCTTCTTTCTTCTTCTTTCTTCTTCTTCTTCTTCTTCTTCTTCTTCTTCTTCTTCTTCTTCTTCTTCTTCTTCGTCTTCTTCTTCATCATCATCTTCATCATCATCATTTTCATCATCATCATCATCATCTTCTTCTTCTTCTTCTTCTTCTTCTTCTTCTTCTTCTTCTTCAATAAAAGCGAAATCGTACAGGGAGAAGTAGGAGCTAGTTCATAAAAAGAGGCTGAATATGATAAGGGGGCAAAAACGAAGAAAAGAAAGAAAATATAAAGGGAGTAAAAATAAAGGGAAATACTAGCTAGCTAGCTAGCTAGCTAGCAGC
>WBZZ01005387.1:95000-112500 GCA_019918135.1 Paulinella micropora
CGCCGAGCTGCAGCAGCAATATGAGGGCAGGCCCAAGCCTGTACTGTTCTTTTCTAGCACCGCCAAGCACCTGGCCTCTGCAGGAGCCCCTTCGGTCCTCCATTTCACTCCTTGTACCTCCACGACACATGACCTTGACTTTGCCGCTTTTGCTGGCTGCTTGTCTTGATTACGTGTGCGTGGTGTCTTATTTGCTATGTTAAGCCGTCGCAGGCCGCCAAAAGTGCAGTGGGCCTGCTCCAGCGCGGGTTCGAGGTTCTCCTGCTGCAGCCGACACAACCCCTGCGCTCTCGCCCCATTCTTTTGTCTCTGCTACCTGGCGCCATCTTGAGCTGGCAAGATTCGAGTCTGTCGCCTTCAACTTCTACGTCCACACAACATAGTCTTTTGAACGACGAATCCACTCCTGTTCCCTCCCCCGAGCAGTGCCCGATCTCCAAACTTGTCGCAATCTGGTAAGCTCTAGGCATCCTTGGTCTGAGGGATAGACTGCGCTCGCTTCGCTGCAGGTTGGATGGCGGTGGTTCCGAGCTGTCGTCGCCCACGGTGCATCCCATCCCTGGCCAGCCCTTTGTGCTTCCTGCCACAGCGGCGCTCACGGCAGCCGCAAGCGCCGCTGCCGCCGTAGCGAGAGAAGGTGCAACTGGCAGGCTTCTCTGCTTCTTCTGGTCGGACGGATCCACTCCACTGCTGCTGCTCACCGCTACCGCAGGTACGTTCCCCCACTAGCCAACCACGACTGAATGCTGTGTGCTGTTGTCTGCTGTCAGCGATACGAGATGAACTGGCCCTGTCGCTGTGTTTGGCTGTGGAACAGTTGCAAGAACAAAGCTTGCAATATACCTCCGATCACAGCAACTCACCGCAGAAATTGCCACACCATCTGCCTCAATACTTACTGCGGCTGTTGGGGACCTCCTTGTTCAAGCCGGCAGCGCCACGCGCCCAAACCGCAGAAGGAAACAGTCTGGAGGGTGGTGCCGCCAGCGCGCCTTCTCTTGCCACGGGAGCTGGGTCAGTGCTCGGACCGCACTTGTGGGAGCTAGGACGTCGCTCGGTCTTCAGGGGCCTGCTGGGTGCCCCCAACCGCTTGGCCGTGTTACTAAGAGAACGCGCCAAGCAGAGTGGATTGATGCAACTCTGGCGCCATGAGCAAAGACATGAAGCATTGCTCAGTCCGGACTTTTCCAGCCTTTCCCTACGCAACGCATCTCCGCTCTTCTCTCTCACCCCACAAACGGCCATGCAAGAGGCGCTCACTCTGCAGCCGTTCGGCAGCCCGACGCCACAAAAAGTATTGTTACACTCTCCGGTGCCCTCGCCCGCAGCGCTGCGTGGCCAGTTGTGGCAAATCCGCGCCTCTTGCCTCAGAGTCGACGTGTCCTCGCTGATGCAGGGGTTAAGCGGCCAGGCGGACGCAGAGGGTGCAGGCGCTGTGTTGGCGCTGTTTGAAGCGGACGCCGGCACGGGCGCGCTGAGCTACGTGGCGCACTCGGAATGGCAACCGTTCATCCTACCTGTCTGGACTGACTCGACTTCGCCTCCTATGTCTGCCACCTGGGAGCACGCGCTGTGCTTCAGTTTGCGGCCCGGTCGTGGCCAGGAGCTGCACTTCAATGTCTATGCTACCGTTTCTCGCGCCCGCCGCGCTGAGGGCGACCGGCAGGCCATCGAAGTGTCGCGCCACTTGGTGGGCTCGTGCGTTCTGCTAGCAGAAGAGCTGGCTGCGCACCCGTTGGCTGAGGTGAGTTCCGCGTTGAGGGCTGGGGAATCCCTTGTTGACAAGGCGCTGCTGACGGCACAGACTGCGCTCTGCTTGCGCGCCGCACCGACGGAATCGTCCTCTGCCAGCGAAGAGGGCAGAGGGAATGTGGACGACGGACACGGTGCAGAAGTGCGAAGAAACCAGCACGCCCAGGCAGAGGCGGAAGCCAAGGCGCCCGAAGACTGGGCTTTTCCAGTGTCGGGCACCCAGGGCGCAAAAGCAGAGCAAGGGCTGCAGCTGGCGCCAGGAGAAGCTGAGGACAGTGCTTTGCGAGCTGCTCTGCTGCAGTTGGGTGTGGTGGGCACGGCCAGCTTTTCGTCGGGGCCGGCCAAGCAACCGCTGCGCTTCTTCCTGCGCCGCGATCAGCGCGGACTCGGTTGCTGCCTGTGCTGGCAGCACCCCTCCCTCATCCTTCCTCCCTTCAACGCAATCAAGACTACTAGACCATCTCAATTTGCAGAAGTACCTCTGGACTCTCTCTGGCTGCCGCAGCGGCCGGGTTTGCGTGGCGTGCTGTTTCGACCTCTTGTGGCTGATTCCAAGCGCGGGGACTCTCGGGCTGAAGTCTCTCGTCGGGCGCTCTTACCTGCGCCACCGCTGACCTTTCCTGAGCGCTGTCTCCGCCTGGCCATGGCTGGCCCACTGGCGACGCCAGGTAGCGCCGAGCAGGCCGCGGACGGGCAGCCAGGCGAGGAGGAGGCTGTGCTGGAGCTGGTCCTGGAGCTGGAGACGCGTGCGGCGGCGTGGGGACTGCTCTTGGCGCTGCGCAAGTGGCGCGACCAGCCCGCGATCGAAGCGGTGGCGTACCAGGCCGAGGAAGACGCCTTGCTGGCCAAGGCGGCGCGGCTGCAAGCAGAGCAGCTAAGCACGCAGCTGACACAGGCCGTGACTGAAGGACAGGACTCGTCGCCTGCGCCACGGTCCATTAACAGGTCCTTGCTGGCGGCGCTGAACAAGGAAGCCAACGCACACAAAGAGGACCCACACCAGCGCGCCAGCGCACCCGCACCAGACCTGCAGGCGATACAGAAGGAGCAGCAACGACAGAGAGAAACGCAGCAGATATGCGTGTGGTTGCAAGGATTGCCTTCCCTGCCCAGCCAGACCTCATTGCTGCAGCTTGAACTCACGGGACTGGAGGGGACAGCCAACAAGGACAACTTAGAGGCCCTTTCGGTCTTTGCGTTCGTTTTTGCACCCGAATCTTCTACAGCCGCATGGTAGCATGGTTTGTGGATGTCTATGCAGGTAAGTGGCCATTGTCCGTGGCCGTTGTCGAGCAGTCCGCTGCGGCTGGACCTGTCGTTTCCTCTGGCCGGTCCTCCCTGGCCTCGTCTTCGCCTGCTGCTCTCTGCAGTGCTCGCGTCACAGCCTCATCGCTCGCCGCACCAGCAACAGGCCGCTGATGTCTCGGATCACGTCGCGTTCATGTCTTTGGACCTGGCTTGCCTGGGCTCGCGCCCAGATTTGCCGCGCACGTTTTACCTTTTGCACGAGCGCGACAGCGCGCGCGACCAGGCACTGGAGCGCGCTGCCGCCAGCTTGAGTGTGGCGCTGGAGGGCGCGGCCAGGCCGCCGCCGCCAGACCCGGACAGCAGCAGCTTGGTCAGAGAGCCCCTGCAGATGCTGTGGGAAGGCAGCACCGTCACCAAGTATTCCTTCAAACGGGTCAACCCCAAGCGCCGGCTCCTGTACTACCGCAACTCACACGGCAAGCCCGGGCTGGTGACACACACCTTGTACTGGGCCAAATCTCGCAAGCGCGCCGCGCCACCGTCGCCAGGCAACGCTAGCGCTGATGGCCAGGACAAGGCCGACGAGAAGAACTACGTGCAGATCGCAGACATCACTGCTGTGTAAAGAGAGCACACCGCAAGCACAACACGCAACGCACACCCAAACTTTCTCAACACGAGATAGCCATTCATACATACAATTTGAATGAATTGTGGCCCATATTTTATGTGTTCATTCTCATACGTGGTTTCTGTGTGATTCTCACACACAGGATCAAATAACTTTTCACGCAGACTTACATGCAGCAGAGTCATGCTGCATGTGTGTGTGTGTGTGTGTGTGCGTGTATGCAGTACGGTCTTTTGTCCTGGTTGGGTTGGCAGGTATCGTGGCTGTTGCACTCCTACCTTCACCACGCGTGTCGCACTCGCAGCTCCGCCGGCACACTGCTTCAGCGTTGTAGCAAACAACAAGACCACCTTAGACCTCGGTGCGTAGGCATGGGCTCGCAGACAGCCTGGTTCATACTCTCTTGAACGCGTTTTCTTGGTGCTGTGATTAGAAGCCGACTCTGCCGCAGAACGGGACCTTCTTTGCACAGCCATCGAAACGTTGCTGCGCCAACATCAGCAACAACTGCAGTCTTTAGCGCACCCGCCGTTCCTGGTGTCTGCGCTGCCTGTCTCCCCTCCCGCAATTACTGCGTCCGCGGCGCCGCTGTCGCAGGCGGAGCTGTCGACGCTGGTGCAGTGGGCGGTGACGGCGGAGAAGGCGCTTGTGGCCGGCGAGCTCTGTCTGCCGCGCCGAGTGCGCCTGCTGCCCGCACACAGCTCCGACTGGGCGCGCGGACTTGTGCGCTCTCCAGCTCTCGCACGCCATGACAAGTTTCTTGTTCTTACGCTTAATGAACCATGAAATCTGGCTTTCGTTCTCAGCCTGCTTGTTGCGGCTTGTGCTGTACTCATTTGAAAGCTCTCATCAAGAGCCTTCAAGTGAGCCGCGACACAGCTTCTGGACACAAATAGCTGAGATCAAAGCGCTTGAAGTCATTGTTAATTGTACTTAAGAAGTAGAAACTTCTGATCGTCTCATGCTATGCTTTCCCGCTGCGTCATGCGATCCCTCTCTCCTTGTGCTGTGGTGTTGCAGGATTTCTGCCTGGTGTTTGGAGCGCCGGCCAGAAGCAAGCACGGCTCGCTGCTGCTCGGGGACTCGGTGCTGGTAAGTCTGCAGACGGTCCAGGACGTGGTGGGCTCGGTGGAACAAAAAACCTTCACCTTCTCAGGTCCCGTTCGTTTTTACATGATCACTGCTGTTTACTGATTAGAACAGTTCGTTTGCTCTATTCTACTCAATTCAATTCTATTTTATTCTATCTATTTATCTATCTATAATCTTCTATCCACCATGAATTTGAGAGCAGTGGTGTCTTCCTCCTCCTCCTCCTCCTCTCTTCTTCTTCTTCTTCTTCTTCTTCTTCTGCTGCTGCTGCTGCTGCTGCTGCTTCTCTTTCTTGTGTCGCAGGTGTACCCGCTTCTGTGGTTCCTGCGCGCTGCCTGTCCATCCGGCTCGCGCCCGCGGCCCAGCGTCGCTTGCTGCGAGCCAGTCTGGACTTAGAGGTGCCGACCGACCGGGAGCAACGCATGCTCACGGCCGCACTGCGTCTGCTGTGCAACCTGTCCGCCACCACTACCACCTCCACCGCCACCCCAGCGCAACTCACCACCGCCTTCCACGCCTCCTCCCCCACCTCGGCGGGCCCCAAAGCGGCGGCTGCAGCTCCGGTGCCGGCGCCCGACTCTCTGGTATGTACTCTGCGCAAGCTGGTCGTAGTGCAAGCGGCTGCCAAAGACGGGTGACCGTTCCGATCAATATACATATACATGCACATAGACATAGCTAGAAGGATTACATATACTGCAGCCGTTCTGAACGATGGACTGCACATATGTATGTATGTCTGTGTGTCTCTAGCTGTGGCGGCGCATGCTGCTGCACTGGCGGCACCTGCAGCGCGACCTTGCCGTGCTCGGGCTCGCGCGCAGTCGCGGCTTCGCGCAAGAGCCGCCGCTCGTGCGTTTTGTGGACTCGCTGCCGCATCAGCCGGCACCAGGCACGGTTGGTGGCCCTGCCTTGTCGCTGCTGGTAAAGTGCCGCCGCTTGACAGCCGGTGCCGTGCACGCGCCCGCGCGCCGCAGCGAACGAGAGTCCTCCCCACGCAAAGAACAGAGCGAGCCCGACGACATTCCGCTGGATCCGGTGGTCTGCGTGCTGGACGCAAGCACGGGACGACGACTGGCGGCTACCGAAGTCAAACACTTTTGCACGGGCCCGAACTTTGCCTCCAAGGTGCAGGTTCCCGTGCCAGCAAGCGATGCAGGTTTGCTGCAGCTGCGTATTAATGTTTACCACGCCGCATCAGCCGTCGTGTCCGACCGTGACCTGCTCGGTTTCGCCGAGGTACTCACAAGTGTGCACTATAAAGAGATCTACAGCTGGTCTGGTGTGTGTGTGTGTGTGTGTGTTGCGCGTGTTAGGTCTCCTTGTCGAAGCTGTTGGCTCGTCCTGGCCGGCCGGTCGCTTTGCGTCTGCAGTGTCCAGGCCATCCCGCGCGCAACACCGCCCTCAAGAGGACACAAAGCGCCGTCATACTCGCCGCTCATCCACTCTCTCACTATCAACAAGCGTCCTCCCCCTCTTCCAGTTCGCCTTTTCCCCTGTCCCCTTCACCTGCGTTCTCCCCTCCGCCAGCAGGTCTGCCGGCGCCCGTGCCGCGCGTGGCTCGCCACTTCCAAGTCGGCTGCCGTAAGCTGCTGCCCTGCAGCCCGGTGCTCGGCCTGTTCGACTCCCAGCCGCCGCCGCACAAGCTGGACGAATACATGACGGAGGACGAGGATCAGGAGGACGAGGGCACGTGGCTGCCGGTCGGGCGCAGCACCAGCCGCTCATTGAGTGCCCTGTTCGGGGCCAGCGGGCCCCGCAGCCACTCCCTCTTCTATCCCAAGAACAAGAACAATCCCGCCCCGGTCTTTCACAAGCCCTTGCTGGCGCACGTGTCGCCGGGACTGCATTCGCCCTTGACGGTGTGCGTGTTTGACGCGCAGCAAGCCCGCATCGCCGCGCAGGACCTGGTCGGCTTCGCGCGCTTCGACTTCGACAGCTTCTTGCCCGGGGAGGAAGCCAGGACCGCGCCACTCGTGCACGCGGGCAGCAAAGACCAGCACGCCAAGTTGCGCCTGGCGCGCTCGATGGCTAGTCTGCGTCTGGTCCCTGACGAGCAGTTCGAGCTCACCGTGCGCTGCTCGGGGCTGCCTTTGTCCGCGCTAGAGCCTGCCAGAGAGCTCTCTGTGTCCTCCGCGGCGGCCTTCTATGAATCGATCGCCTCTGCCGGGGCTCCCGACCCTTCGCAGCTGCTGGTAGCCGCGTTCGACTCCAGCCTGCACAAGTCGGTCAGATCCGCCAAGTTGCTGGCGCACACTCGCTGGCCTCCTGTGAAGCCTGGCAGTCCGCAGAACCCGGCGGCACAGGCCGCGCTGACGGCAGAACGCAGCGGGCGAGGCACTTGGCTGCTGGCATTGCCTGATGTGCTGGTGGTGCATAGAGACTCCTCGCTGCCCTTCCAGCAGATTCGAGTAGCAGTCTACCATGTCTCCTCGGCCCAGATCTACGAGCAAGACTTGCTGGGCGCGGTGCAAATTCCCTGGTCGGACCTGGCGGCAGCCATGCGCGGCAACAGACCGCTAGTGTTCAAGCTCAAGCACCATCGCGAGCAGAGACTACAGGAAGTGCTTGAGGCTAATAGCACCGCCATCGAGCTGGCCGTGGCTCCCTACCGACCCCCGCCCTCTCCTGCCGCACCCTCCCGTCTCAAAAACTCCTCTCCAACCTTCCCCTCACCTTCTGTTTCACCTCCTCCTGCTCCCGCGGATTTTTCCTCTCACCATGCGGCCCGAATTTCCAGCCCAGCTCGAATTTTCAGTCGTGCTTCCAATCCCAAGTCACCGTTTCCAGCCTCCCCTGCCGCGCCAGCGGTCTCATCGTTTCCTTCTTCTTTTTCTTCTTCTTCTTCTTCTTCTTCTTCTTCTTCTTCTTCTTCTTCTTCTGCTGCTGCTGCTGCTGCTGCTGCTGCTGCTTCTACTTCTTCTTCTTCTTCTTCTTCTCCTCCTCCTCCTCCTTCTTCTTCTTCACCTTCTCCTCCCTCCTCCTTTTCCTCCTCCTCCTCCTCCTCTTCTTCTTCTCCTTCTTCTTCTTCATCATCATCATCATCTCCCTCTGCTCTCTCTTTCCCTTCTCCATCTCCTTCACCCCCCTCTTCTTCTCGATCTCCTTCTGTCTCCTTCTCTTCTCGTGTGCGCTTTCCCGGCATGAGCGATCCTCCAACGCCCGTGTCTGAGGTGCGCGGCGTCATCTCCGACTCCTCCTCCCACCGCGGCTCGCTGTCCTTGCTCAGTCTGTGGCACCTGTACATCCGCTGCCAGCACTTGCCGGCGCTAGACCGCGAGGGTGCGCGGCATGTGCTCTTCGCCACCGTAGAGGTCGACGGCAAACAGCCCGCCCGCACCGAGCAGGTTTTGTGGTCGCCAGCCAAGGAGCCCAGCAGAGACAAAAGCGCACAGGACGCTACCGTGGTGTTCAGAAAACCAGCCACTATCGAGCTGCCTCAAAGATCGCATAAGTACAGCGCGGAGGAGCTGGCGCAAGGAAAGAGCAGCAAGGAGGCGGGACACGGCGGCTTGGAGCTGCTGATTGGACTGTACGACGAGCATGGCACACAACATCATTCATGAGATAGCGCGAATATAGGAACGAGAGGCGACGAACACGTGATGCAGTAGAAACAAAACAAGCAGCCTGTCACGAGATCATCAAGGCACTTTTTTTCTTTGCTCACAAGAGTTGAAGCGTGTTACGGTTTCCTAGTGTTAACCTGTTAAGATTCTGTCTCTTTTGGGGCTGGGAGTGGTAGTAAGGATGGAGTGAGGATGAAAGCCAGGGAAGGGAATGCTTTACATCGAAATAAAACAGCTGATAGATATGTTAGGGCATGTAATTACAGAGCATATGCTGTACCCAAAGACCGGGTATCTTCCTATGACAGATATGAAGTTTTATGTGTGTTTGTTTGTTTGCTTGCTTGCTTTTCTTTTTGCTATTTCTTATTGGGAGAAAAGTAAGGGTGGAATGGGAAGGCCAGCATGTATGTCAACGCTGCCTTGGCAATAGAAACAAAATATTAGACGAAATCTTGCGACAGATGATACATGCAGAGTCGAGCGATGACATGGAGGAGAATTTTCGAATGTGTGGGGAAACACACGAGGGGGAAAAAAACCCTCGTCAGCATGTTGAATTCTGCTCAGCACACATCAGGTTCTATGCTATGTGCAGTTGGATTACAGCTGAGGGCGCGCAAGACCGCGACGAGCAGGCGCAGCCGGTCTGGTTGATTGGCAACTGCGTCGTCAGCGTGGAGGAGCTCCTGGAGTCTCCACAAGAAGGACTAGAGGTTCATCGGTGCTATGAATGCAGATCTAACCCACCCAAGCACACGGCTGAGAATCTCTCTCTGTGCTGTTGTAGGTATCCATGCAGCACACAGACCCCGCCCAAGACCAGCGGCTACAAGCGGCACACTCCACTTTCCTTCTCTACGCCTCGGCCAGCAACGAAGCGCCTTCGCACTTCGACCAAGCCATCCGCACTCCCAGCCACCGGCGCAGCAGCAGCAGTGGGCGCGGCTGGAAGGACTCCTTCTTTTCCTCCTTGCCGGCCGCGTCCTCGGTCGCCTTCGCGGGCATCTTCTCCAAGGCCACGCGGCGCTCTCCGCCCTCCACCAACAGCAGCCACCTGCTCTTCGTCGTACTGCGCCTGTCCGGCCAGGGCCTGTTCGCACTGTCTGACCGGCCGCGCCACGGCTCCTGTATGGTGGCCGTCAACGACTACACGGGCGCGCTGCTGCAGGGCGGACAGACCGAGATCACCAAGCTGGAGGCGGGCCTGTTCCGCTTCCAGCCGGACCAAACCTTCCTGGAACTACCCGCGCCCTTGGAGGACGGCCAAGGGAACAGCAGCGCAGGACAGAGCTTGCGCTTTAGCGTGTACTTAATACAGGATTCCAAGCAAGACGCTGCATATGACCCAGTGTTGCTAGGCTTTGCACAGGTGAGCAAGAACATGCGGCTGATATTGATGGATTAGCAAAATACCTGCATGTTTCCTGTCAACAGCCGCACACATGCGTGTTGATCTTGGCTTACCAGGTCTCCGTGCGTCAGTTGTGTGCTGCTGCCAAGAACAACGACCAGCAGAAAGTGCAGCTGAGTCACCCCGAAGATGCTACTATCAACGCTAGGTCATTTGCTCTTCACCTCCTCCTTCTCCTCGTCCTTCTCCTCCTCCTCCTTCTCCTCCTCCTTCTCCTTTTTCTTCTTCTTCTTCTTCTCCTCCTCCTCCTCCTCCTCCTACTCCTACTCCTTCTCCTCCTCCTCCTCCTTCTTCTTCTTCTTCTTCTTCTTCTTTCTTTCTTTCCTTCTTTCTTTCCTTCTTTCTTTCCTTCCTTCTTCTTTCTTCTTCTCCTTTCTTCTTTCTCCTTTCTCCTTCCTTCTTTCTTCTTTTTTATTTCTTTCTTCTTTCTTTTTTTTTCTCTTTCTTTCTTTCTTTTCTCTTTCTTTTCTCTTCTTTCTTTTCTTTCTTCTTTCTTTTCTTTCTTCTTTCTTTTCTTTCTTCTTTCTTTTCTTTCTTCTTTCTTTTCTTTCTTCTTTCTTTTCTTCTTTCTTTCTTCTTTTCTTTTCTTCTTTCTTCTTTCTTCTTCCTTCTTCTTCTTTCTTCCTTCTTCTTCTTTCTTCTTTCTTCTTCTTCTTCTTCTTCTTCTTCCTTTCCCTTTTCTCTTCCCTTTTCTTTCTTCTTGCTCATGTACACATAAATACATGGATGCGTCCATACATAAATTAATACATTCTTATATTTATATTACCTTTCTTTTTGTCTTAACAATTTATACGTTTTAAATTGTGTATTTCCTCCAAATCTGCAAATGAGGTGAAGTACTTCAAGGTTGTGTTCTTGTGTAGATTGCTGGAGCATCAGTCGTGTCTGCGTATCCAAGTGCGGCTGCTTCCTCACGAGCGCTGGTTGCTGGAGCGTGCCAAGCAAGAGGAAGACGAAGAAGATGACGAAGAAGAAGATGACGACTCGGAGCAGTCGTGACGTCCCCTGTTCAGTACATCCATTCAGACGTAGAAAATGTATTTGTAGAGTAAATTTTTTAATAATTCAAAATCGAATGATTCGCGGACTTTTTCACGAATCTGCTGCCAGAACGCTGATATTTGGAAGAAAGGTAGGGAAAAGCATGGCAAGCAGATTTATGATCATCCTTTTTATGTAATACATATTTCCACATGCCAAAAGATCATCTTCAATCACTACGTCACAGTCAATCTAAAGTAATCAGTGGGAGTGTAAGGTAATAGATCCTATGCCAACTAGTATTACATGTATTTAGCAGTGTTATGCGGCTAGATTCCCATCGGAATATTTAATGACAATCCTTTTGTGAGGACAGAATGTGTATATTACTATCTGCCCCCACATCAGGGGTCCACTTCTTGTTCCGTTCTTCATTACCCACCATGAGTTCAATAATGATTATTATATATCTCCGTTTCCGTTTGATTATTGGAAGTTTTTTACATAAACACTTTTAATATTAATATAATAATACTGAATACTTGCCACTTGTAGGAATAAGTGGGAAACATAAGAGTAAGTTGAAAATGGAAGTGATATTAATATCAAAAAATACAAAAGTGGAAAAATGAAGCGTTAAAAAAATTGAAAAAAAAAATCACACACACACACACACACACCGTGACACACACGCACACACATACACACACGCACACACACACACACACACAGACTGCTTTCCTTTTTTCCTAATTCCCTCTTTGACTTACTTTTCAAGTGCCGGAGCCTCGCGGCGGGCTCTTACTATATTTTTCTTTTTCAAGTTTAATATTTTTTCCGCTGCAGCTTTTGTATTAATATCATCACTCTCTTTGATACAGTATTAATACCACTCCATTATATCCACCTGACATCTCTTCTGCATACTACAGCGTAATTCTATTAATATGTTCATTACTGAGTGAATATGAAAAGTGTGACGGAGGCTTTATGGGAAAAAGTTTGAATCTGATTCCTTTTTCTATAAACCTTTTGTTAGACCACTATTATTAATATAATGACCTATTGTTATGTAACAGGTTGGTAACCAATATATACATGTATTTAACCGGGTTGTACTGTTAGATCCCCGGTATCAGAACAATCACTACAGTGCTTTGTGGACCGAGTGGATATATCTGCCCCCACAAAGTGGGTCCAGTTATTGATCCGTTCTTAATTTTATTTAATAACAAAATGCTTAACTAGAAAAGGTGAAAGATCAAAGGACCGATCGTTCGACCCTCGCTCCCTTTCTTGCTTAAAGACAATCGTATGCCTTTTGTGAGAATTGCTGTGCTCGCTTCCGAGAAGCGGATTGGGTGGTCGTCCACCGTTATAGAACTTGCAATTGTATGCCGTCAGCCAATACTTTTTCACAATAGAGTAACCCGACCCGGCCGGTTCATTACAGTAACTGATTGTCGACAAAAATACGTAACTAGCGTCGAAATTGTAAAAAAATAAGTTGGAAAATACTCGAAAATATCATAAGTGAAAAAGGGTAACTGTAAGACGAACTAGAATGTAAGTATAGAAACAAAGTTAAAATATAATAGTAATAATAATAAGAATACTAATAATAACGGTAATAGTGCTTCTCTGTCAATGGCTGATGCAAATCTGCACATGCGCCTCCATCGTCTCACCCGTGAGGGGAGTACGAAGAATTGACGATAGGCTCTAATGACACCCCCGCAAGGGAATAACGGTGATAATAGTAATAATAGTAATAATAATAATAATAGTGCTTCTCTGTCAATGGCTGATGCATTTCTGCACATGCGCCTCCATCGTCTCACCCGTGAGGGGAGTACGAAGAATTGACGATAAGCTCTAATGACACCCCCGCAAGGGCAGTTCCAACACTTCCAGACGGGCCGGTATGTTCAATGAAAATACTGGTCCAGACGGATCGGTATGTTCAATGAAAATACTGGTGGCACCGACGGGAATCGAACTGGCGACAGGGCCCAGATGGTAGAACTTGACCACTGGGCTATCACGGTGTCCATAATAATAATAATAATAATAATAATAATAATAATAATAATAATAATAATAATAATACTATATCTGAGGCGTACTGATGCAGCTAATGGCATATCCTCAACGGACATAAGCCTCCAATACCCTTGTTCGAGGTCCTCCACCCCCCCGTGTCAGTCTCTCGCCTGATGATCGGGGCCACCGATGGAGCTCCTGAGGGCAAGACTGCACTAAGCCGAGGTTATTCCGCAGTCCCAGCAACCTCTTGCAAGACGTCACCGAATGTGCAAGTGCATACACCAAGCGCGGTTGCTAGAGCTGCCTCGAAACCCCACCCATAACAATCTGGTGTCTGCTGGGTCCTGGGCTATCAACCAGCATATGCGGAGTTTAAGATCTTTTACGCGCGCAACGACCCTCCTCCCCAGCATCTACCACCAAAGGGTTATGAGTTGGCGTCACAGTTTAACGCCTTGAGGCCATTGGGCTGGAACTCTGTTTAGCAAGTGTGACTAGGTTTTTTCATCGGGATTTCCCTCAAATATGTCACAGTCAACACTCCAAGGCAGATTTACTATATCTGAGGCGTACTGATGCAGCTCATGGCATATCCTTAACGGACAATATAAAAATAATAATAATAATAATAGTGCTTCTCTGTCAATGGCTGATGCATTTCTGCACATGCGCCTCCATCGTCTCACCCGTGAGAGGAGTACGAAGAATTGACGATAAGCTCTAATGACACCCCCGCAAGGGCAGTTCCAACACTTCCAGACGGGCCGGTATGTTCAATGAAAATACTGGTCCAGAGGGATCGGTATGTTCAATGAAAATACTGGTGGCACCGACGGGAATCGAACTGGCGACAGGGCCCAGATGGTAGAACTTGACCACTGGGCTATCACGGTGTCCAATAATAATAATAATAATAATAATAATAATAATAATAATAATAATAATAATAATAGTGCTTCTCTGTCAATGGCGAATGCATTTCTGCACATGTGCCTCCATCGTCTCACCCGCGAGGGGAGTACGAAGATTTGACGATAGGCTCTAATGACACCCCCGCAAGGCAGCTCCAAGCCTTCCAGACAGACCAATACTTTCAAAGAAAATATCCTTTGAAAATATTGGCACCGACGGGAATCGAACTGGCGACAGGTCCCAGATGGTAGACCCTAACCACTGGGCTATCGCGGTGCAACAATAATAATAATAATAATAATAATAGTGCTTCTCTGTCAATGGCTGATGCATTTCTGCACATGCGCCTCCATCGTCTCACCCGTGAGGGGAGTACGAAGAATTGACGATAGGCTCTAATGACACCCCCGCAAGGGCAGTTCCAACACTTCCAGACGGACCGGTATGTTCAATGAAAATACTGGTCTAGACGGACCGGTATGTTCAATGAAAATACTGGTGGCACCGACGGGAATCGAACTGGCGACAGGGCCCAGATGGTAGAACTTGACCACTGGGCTATCACGGTGTCCAATAATAATAATAATAATAATAATAGTAATAGTGCTTCTCTGTCAATGGCTGATGCATTTCTGCACATGCGCCTCCATCGTCTCACCCGTGAGGGGAGTACGAAGAATTGACGATAAGCTCTAATGACACCCCCGCAAGGGCAGTTCCAACACTTCCAGACGGACCGGTATGTTCAATGAAAATACTGGTCCAGACGGATCGGTATGTTCAATGAAAATACTGGTGGCACCGACGGGAATCGAACTGGCGACAGGGCCCAGATGGTAGAATTTGAAATAATAGTAATAATAATAATAATAATAATAATAGTAAAGCTAGAATAATAACAATAAAATAATTAAAAAACAATAATAAGAATAATACTCATAATAATAATAATAATAAGAACGATAAAAACGAAAATATAATGGGAAGGGACGATGTAAAAACTATGAAAATAGACATATATGAGGGAAGAGGAAAATCCCAATAGAAAAAGTAAAAGGTAACTATGGTGGAGAGAGTAAAATAAACATCGACGGGAAGGAAGGAAAGAGAGGGAAGAGAAAAAAGTCCTGTCTAACCAACAAGAGAAAAAATATCGTAGAAAGTCCCAACGACGGCTTCGCCACGTAGTCGTCGACGGATCCTATCAGGCTTCTATGTAGCTTCTTCTCGACTCCATAACGACTGGTTGAGTGGCTAAATTGAGGGGCCTCAGGAATCGTATCCCGAGGCCAAGGGAAAACGGGGGAAAAACCAAGACTCCAACCTGCTAACCCCACCCTGTAATGCCATAAGTAGTGTCATAGAGAACATTGATATCGGGGTCGACGAAGTTATGGAACGGGCGAGCCTGTAATAACAACCATCCGTTTCAATCGTCCGTTACTGCTGGACATGGTATAATCATTAAAGTCATTCTTCGGTATATCGTAAGTCAATAGGTTATGAAGCCTTGAAGCACCGTTCGCGCTGGACCCCTTGGAGAGTGTCTCCAGACCGGATATAATGCAAGCTAACATGCAAGCTAAGTCTAAAGGTTTTGAAAATTGATGGGAGTAGCATGAAAATGAAAGATTTTAATGTATTTTAACTATGTTAGACAAAAAAGTTTTTTTAAAAAATTGAATTTCTAGCCGTTACAACTGTTTTTCGACCGTTAGCTATATTTTGGCTAGATTGTGGTTTTGGCTTGCCTGAGCTTGGTTTTTCTTAGTTTTTATGTTGTTTTACATCAAAATCAACGTAATTATATTTAATTTATTAAATTCTAATGATATTACTTCAAATTCAAATTCAAATTCAAATGTGACTAGAAATTTTCAAGTTGGTTACTGGTGGCAGCCATTCACTTATACTGAGTCGTTATACATACTCACATAGTCGTTATACATACTCACATACTACTTGAACTATGCATGAAATTATATTAATACTACGTGACTAGCTTGTTCAGCATATTTACAATGTTTTTGAAGCATAAAACCGGTACCGAAGCTGACACTTCAAGATGAGAGACACTGTCACGTTTTACACTAGTCACTGTATACTAACTTGAGACTACTTGCCACTCACTTGTAATCGTTATACATACTCACTGCCTACTTGAAGTATGCATGAAATTATATTAATACCAGTTTGTTTAGCATATTTATTAATATAATGTTTTTGAAGCATAAAACCGGTGCGGAAGCTTATATTTCAGAGTGAGTGACAGTGTTTTGCACTCAGTCACTGTGCCACCGACCGGCTCAGCTCAGGACTTGCCACTCACTTGTAATCGTTATACATACTCACTGCCTACTTGAAGTAAGCATGAAATTATATTAACACCAGCTTGTTTAGCATATTTATAATTTTTTTGAAGCATAAAACCGGTGCGGCCGGAAGCTTATATTTCAGAGTGAGTCACAGTGACAGTGTTTTACACCGTAGTCGTGCCACTGACACTCCACTTGTAATCGTTATACATACTCACTGCCTACTTGAAGTATGCATGAAATTATATTAATACTAGTTTGTTTAGCATATTTACAATGTTTTTGAAGCATAAAACCGGTGCGGAAGCTTAGATTTCAGTGTGAGTGACAGTGTTGACTTTACCGTCCACCAGTCACTGTGACACTCAGACTACTTGCCACTCACTTGTATTCGTTATACATACTCACTGCCTACTTGAAGTATGCATGAAATTATATGAATGCTAGCTAGCTTTTTCAGCATATTTATAATGTTTTTAAAGCATAAAACCGGTGCGGAAGCTTAGAAATGACGTTTATGCGCCTAGTCATAAAACAGTTACTACTTAGTCACAAGTATTAGTGTCAGTGACTGAAATACATACAACTTACATCTGAATGTTTGGAAAATTCATGAATGTTAATGAAAATTCAAAATCGTATTAATACAAATGTTTTACAATAAATTAGACTTAAAATGTTTTAATATTAATCATATTTGTAGCATGAACGAAATGTAGCTACATCTTCATGCATCCTCCTCCTCTTACTCCTCCTCCTACTACTACTACCAACATCACCACCACCAACCACCACCCCTATTACTGGTACTACTGTCTTGCTACTACTACTACTACTACTAATACTACTACTACTACTACTACTACTACCAACATCACCACCAACCACCACCACCCCTATTACTGGTACTACTGTCTTGCTACTACTACTACTACCACTACTACTGCTAGTAGTAGTAGTAGTAGTAGTAGTAGTAGTAGTAGTAGTAGTAGTAGTAGTAGTAGTAGTAGTAGTAGTAGTAGTAGTAGTAGTAGTAGTAGTAGTAGTAGTAGTGGCAGTGGTAGTAGCAGTCGTAGTAGCAGTAGTTAGTACTACTACTACTACTACTACCACTGCTGCTGCTGCTGCTACTACTACTACTACTACTACTAGTACTACTACTACCACTACAAGCACCACTACCAACCAGCAGCACCACCGCCACCACCACCACTACTACCCAGAGCTGCCGTTGCCTAAAGAAGAAACACAAATTCAAAAGAAATCAGTGCAAACAAAAGCAAAAAGTGGCAAGAATTGAAACAAAACAGTACAATTTACCTTTTCCTTGAACCTCTTTTTATCGGCACGGCGTTCCTCCACAGTATGGAGTTGCCTTTTCGACATGTCAGTCTAAGAGGAAGGAAGCAAGGGGGAAAAAAATTAATAAAGACAGTGAACTGCTGCCATTGCGGAAACACGAAAGCAATAAAAAAAACAAGAGAATATGTCCAACAGAACAAAGCAAAAGGACAAACTTCATGAGGGAGACATTACC